>VZRR01001812.1:337659-393270 GCA_013398015.1 Oreocharis arfaki
AGCACCCATTCACATCACTGAAATCCTTAGACCCTGCAAAAGAAAAGCATCCATACACCCACAATGATATAACTACCACTGCTTTTTTTGCCTCAAGGGCATCTGCTTCTGGTTCCTGGACAGCAAAATTCCTTTGTCTGCCCCCAAACCTGGCAGCATAGCTTCCAGATTTGGAGCCTGACTCTGCAGTCCCTCATCACTTCCCTGTCGGGATGGAGCTCTGCAGCTCTGAAACCTGCTTCAGTGTGGATTTGTCTCTCAATTTGATGTCACAGCTTGGTTTTGATGTACCTTCTCCTCAGGGAGCCGCTGGGCAAGGTATTTATAAACCCCCACTGAGAGTCCCTCCAAATAAACATATAAAAGTTGCTTCGTCCATATGCAGTAGCTCCTTACTGACTGAAAGTATCACAGTAAAAAGATTGATTATAGAAATTCAGTGTCCCTACCTGAAAATAGAAGAGGACATTTTTACAAACCCCTTACTGTCAGAAGAGAGCTAACTACCACACAATGTAGTGAAATGTAATCAGGTTGTGAATAACCTGTAATTCACATACTTTACAAAAGGTTTTAAAATAGCTTTCTGGGGTTGAAGTAACTTTGCCCCTATTATTATACTTACAAATAAAATACATTTTTAGGATTTTTTTTTTTTTTTTTAATTTAAGGAATGGAGTTTCTAAGATCACAGTAGGCTGCAAAAGATGACTCCAATTTATGCAATAATTGAATAATCTCCTTAATATACTCTCTGTTGGGTACTCAGACACATTTGAAAGCAACTGAAAAAATTTATACTCCTATGCAGCCCTGCTGAATCTTTTGTGCCTCACAAGCAACAGGAATTAAGTATTAAAGCAGAGACAGGGCACAGAACAGAAAGGTAGAGAGAGATCTCCTATCCTGTTTGCTGGACAGGTTATGAGCTCTTCTTAAATTATTCCGCAGTGCCATACAATCAAAATGTTGGGTTTTTTTTGTTTGTTTGTTTTTTTGTTTTTTTTTTTTAACAAGCCAATAACTCGTGTACCACAGGTGGATTGCTTGGGGAGCCCTGCTGCTGTGACAAACTGCAGGTGACACTTCATCTTAAGGCAGAAACCTGTGTGTGATGGGACAGAAAGCTTAGTCACGGTCTCTCTTAGTCTTTCTTTTCTTAATCATTGTGAGGATTCCATCAGTCACCAGCCTTGTTTTCAGCTTTCTGCTTTTTTAATTGATTTTGTGCCTTGTGACTTATTGAACTCAAAGTCACATCTTTTAGCTTTGTGAACCTGGGAGGTTTTGTTCAGTTAATTGATTCTCATCAGTACAAACCAAAATAGCAGTCACTGAAGTCTCTGTCTGGGCCCAGAGACACTGCCTGTGAAGGAACTTAGCACTGGTTATTTTAGAAATGTCAGTGTAGTAGATGAGTTTTTGCTTAACTAAGGATATATGAACAAGTAGCTCATTAAAACAGTGAACGTAAGAGAAAACTGTAATGAATTTGACAAAATGGGCTTCAAGGAGCAGCTGTCTGAAGATATGTGTTACTGGGCATCTCTGGAAATACCCATGAAGTATATTTGATCTGTCACTGTTAGTTACCTTTTAGCTGATTACTGAAATGAAATATAAGCATACAGCAGTGAAATGTATATTCTTTATAATTTAGCAGGTGCTGGTATTTAGCAGTGAATGTTTTATTTAGCAGTGAGATATTATTGTGAAAGTGTGCTCTTTAATTTTGGTAAAACTTCGGTTTCCTCTTTTCAAGAATACACCTTATAAAAGGCAGTAAAATTGTGCTCCTTGATTTTAAAGACTTGATTTACATTTAAGTAAAGAAAATTCATGGGAGCCAACATGGAATTTTTATCCTTTCTTCTATCCAAATATTTTCTCCTTTTTTTTTTTTTTTCTTCCTGGTTAAAGTGAAAATTCAAAGCAAATTGCTGTGAAACTCAACCATTTCTGTGGTATAAGACACCTGTACAAAAATTCTTAGCAGAATAAAATGTGACACAGTAGAATCATAGAATTATTTAGTTTGGAAAAGACCTCTGAGATCATCAAGTCCAACCTTTAATTGCAGAGAATGCCTGCAAGTTTCTCCCATTGATTTAAAAATATTATTTTCCATTTAAGTGAAAAAATTGGTCATCTCTTCAGAGAAGTTACCCAGAAGAATATAGGGACTAAGTGGTAGACCAGCTGTACAACCAATTTGGTCTGATTCTGTGGCAATTACAAACTAATGAGTTGACCTTGGAAACTGTATTGACTCACTGCTTGGCACTCAGGATAACACCACTGGGTGGTTTGTGTCAGCAGCTGAAAATTGTAAATACTCTAAGCTAATTTCTCACTGATACTGCTCAGAGAAGCATTGATATTTGCATGGTTGGAGTTCAGCTCCATAATATGCAGGGATTATGGAAAGAGACTAACAGCTACTGTGAAGTGAGAATGATTTGGGGTGAGCAGCATTGTATTTGGAAGAATTTGCATGTTTGGGCTTTAAATTGGTGTAGTATAACATCTTTAAATTGCATATGGACTTTAGAAGGGCATTAAAAAGTTGTGATTAAAATTTGTTTGAGGTTTTTTTGTGGGTTTTTTTAGCACTTAATTTTCTTCTGCATATATTCAGGTCTGGTATGTTTTTTGTCATAACAAAAAAAAAATTCCGATGACCTGATCACCTTTTATTTGACAAGCTGCTCCTTTTTTAACACTGCAATCTAGCTTTGAAAGCTATTAAAATTCAGTGGATGCCTTTACCTCAGGCCACAAGAAGGGTTCAACCAAAAGTCTGCAACTTCTGGCTGCGAGAACTACTTTTGAAAGTTCGCCTCTGCAGCTCCTGTTTTGTGGAGCAACAGTGACAACCAGCGGCCAGTCACCTAAAGCTGGCCAAGTCATTCCTTGTGGGTGTCCCACAGATAACAAGCCACTCACATCCATTCTATTCCAGCATGAATGATTTTATGATTCAGAAGTAAAGGTGATTTATTTCCTTTTACTTGTCCTAACTCTGGAGATGAGTTTAAAGGAGTGTTTCTCTCCTAGGGAATAGATGTGTTCTCACAATTCTGTACAGAGCTGCCACATGCAGATCAAAAAGGTCCCTGCTGGCCCATGTTGTCCATATTTCAGTAGTGCATCTACATATATATGGCTACTAAAGGTTTCCTTGCCTTCCTGGTGGTGTATGACAGAGAAAAATTCAAATTAGCTGTGCAAAGCAAATCTTGCATTAGTTCTCCCGAAGAGAAAGGGAAAAAGTTTGAGGATAAAAGACACCCTTTGCTACTGGCTGGCAGTTAATACACATAATACATGGCACTTGAATATAAAGAATTGGAAAATAGCTTGTGTTGTCTGTACCTTAGTTTACGCTCTCTTCCTTAAAACTAAAATTTTTTTCTGACAGAGTAACTCCTAGAGGTGATGCTGTAGAAGACTTGGTGAAAATAATATTTTCCACTACTTTTAATGAAAGATATTTGTTTCACTTACACTCTGGAGTTTGAGCTAGCTGTATTTTGGGATCAGTGGGAATATTTTTGTGGAGACATGCTCTTAAACTTGAGGAAGATACCGAGTGTCAGTCAAAGGAGCTTGGTTTATATTGTTTAAAGCCGTTCCATGCATTACATTTCACTGCTCAACACAACGCAAATCTTTTGCATGGACTGGAAATAACCCTCTAAGTGTGCTATGACGTTTCTCCTCCTTGGCAAAAATTTTTCCACCATTATACTAAAGAGTGACAAAAAAGGTGGCAAGGGCGTGAAGGAAAAAAAAAAAAAAGGAAAATAAAAGGAATCTCCAAAACTTAATTTCCTCTTCTCTGGCACAGTTTTATGAGTGCTTATGGCAAATTTGCTTCTGTAATCATAACTTGAACCCATCTGGGGATGAGATTGGCTGCTGGCTTAGTATTTCCACCTAACATATTCATGATTAGCATGCACAGAAGGAGTAGAATTAGGATGAATGTTTTTGGAACAGTACAGATAAATCCTCATAAATGTAGTACAACAGCTCTGGAAATGCATAGTACTGAAATGTAATGAAGCTGAACTCTGTAGAGAGTTTGGTATTCTCAGTATCATGCCTCTCCTAATGAACTCATTTAGATTAGAAAATGGATTTAATATTTTATTGGAATTAACCTGAGCCAGTAAAGAGGATTACAATTTCTTTCCATAAATATGGTGATATTACAGGGTGAGGTAGCATGTTACATGAATATTAAGCATTTTATGAGCATTGTCATGAAGCCAGAAAGAGTACAAGGTAATTAGGTTTTAATATAGTGATACTGTTCTTATAGTAATTAAATTTGAAAAGTGATAAAAGTATATTTGAAAATTATTTAAATCCATATTCTGTTGCATTTTAATACCTTTAAAAATGCTTAAAATTATGTTTCCCCCAAATAATCAATTCCAACTGTTTGGTTTTAAACACGGAAAACTTAAAATACCACAGGTTCTTAAGACAGGGAAGACACAGTCCAGGAAATCAGAGATAAGTTTATTCCATTTTCTCTAGAGCAGTATCCGCTGGTGAGAGAAAATATACAGAAATCAGGTGAAAATCTTGACATTAATGCATTGTTTTCCTTTGTTTTTCAAAGCCTTGCAAAGTTTTGTTCCGGTGTTGTTTCTGTCTCTTAGACTGTCTTTTAGAGTCATAAACTTGTTCTTAATTGCAGACCATGTTCTCTTACTTGTGAAAGTTTATTTACTGAAAAAAATGACTAAGTCATGGTCATCTTAGTTGTCTTTATAGATGTCACATAAAAAGAAAACAAAACAAAACAAAAAAACAAAAACACAACAACCAATGTGAAGAGGGCGTACCACAAAAGCTTGGTTAAGTTGTTTGTCCATTATTCTAGGTAAGTTAGGGATTTTTAAAAGAAGTTTAGGATCTGAAATTGCCTTTTAATCTAGACTGTAAAAATAATCTCCTGCCTATTTGAACAATTACTAATCTTACCAGATGAAATTTAGCGTATGCTGTGCTGGACAACAGCTCTGACTCTGAGGCAAGTGCAGGACAAATACAGGCAAAGTTGGACAACTGAGAATGGATCCAGCTGGACATATGCCCTGACTTCTTGAGGGAATTTCCCCCCACTATCAAAGCTTTTCACTGAAAATGCTTGAGTGCACAGAAATGATTTGTAAGGGCACTGAGAATGTTTCCTTCATGTAAACCTTCCAGCAACGAGTAACATTTACAACGTGTTTAGGTTATGATAAACATCAACAGCATAAAACCTGTCACAGTCAGTCACCAGAATACTGTTTGTGCTAAAAAAATGGTCTTTAACCTGAAGTGTTGGGGTGGGAATGTGGAAAGAGAACAATCTCAAGTAGGAACTTTCTGTGGATGGACAGAGAGCAGCTAGGGTAGCTAAGCAAGAAAATAAACCATGCCATGACTACGGCAACTTGAATGAAATTAAGTAAAAGTTAAATAGATGTATTTAACGTGACTACTTTTTTTTTTTCAATTAGTCCCAAAATGAACATGGTGGAGCAGCACAGAATCTGCTACTGGGCTACATATGCTGCTGCCAGACCAGGATTTTGAATGGTTCAGAATTCTGAGCAAGAGTCCAATAATTCAGAACTTTGTGGCATTGCAATGTGGATTGAGCAATGGGATAAAAATTCAGAATTTAATTAAGTAAAAAGAAAGAAAAAATAATTAGCTGTGAAATGTCACAGGTTTAGATTGATCTATTGGGACTGAAAAGATGCTTCCAAAATGTTTGCTTCTCTCAGGGAAGACAAATAATGGCAACTGCTTTATTCTCTGTTGCTCTGGGTCTTGTTATACCTAGAAATTTTTTACTACTATTGCACTTATGCATCACAAGAGTTATAACACAGTTTATTGAAAAAACATAGGGGCCTAGTTGTGAGTCAAAAAGTTGTGTATGATGGGAGGAAAATATATTTCAATGCTTTGATGAGTAATTTCAAAAGGCTTTGCAGGTTTGTACTGATCAGAGCCTTAATACACTCAGGACATTTTCATTTTTCTTAGTATCACATGTATCAAGGGAAGGGATTGCTGTTGTAAATACTTCCCCTCAAGGACAGCTCTCAACCAATGTTAATTTGCAAAATGTTGGACTCTAAAAATTTTACCTGATGCGTAACTGAGAGGTGATAAATTTTGTCTCAGATTTCCAGTAGTTTTGAACAAATGTGTTCATATTCATGGACTGATGAGTCAACGTTATTAATCCTAGAAAAACAAAGCAAAACCAAGAAAGAAATGAAAAAGGAAAACAAGGAAACAAACAGGTGAGAAGACCCCACATTTATTTTTGAACAGTTTCTTTGGTTTTATTCTGCATTCTGGTGGTGGTAGTGGTTGTTATTGCTATCGTTCTCTTGGTTCCCCAGATCTGGAATTATTTATGTGCACCGCTTATTTTGGCATTCCTGCTGTATTTATGAAGAGGAGGTACAGAATCACTTATCTACATAATATTAGTCTGCTTGACCAGCAATTAGTTGTGTCTCTTGCATTATTCTGTGTGCTACCAGCCTCAGCACATCTTCAGGGATTCTACTTTTCTCTCCTGAGTCACCAGCATGACCTCTTTTGCTTCTCCAACCAGACCCTGGGGGTAGTGGAAAGGAAAAGAGAGGAGAGCAAGAGGGATGGGAAATGATGAAAAGACCTACTGGATGCTTCCCCCTCTTCTCTCCTCAGCTTTGTTTAAATAATTTCATTTCATTCCTGAGCCACTTCTGGTAGCAAATTTTCCCTGAAGAGGTGGGGAAGCAGCAACAGCAGCCTGTCTGAGGAGATGTGCCTCAAGGCAGGACAGAAATTCCCTAGAAGTCTAAAATACTGCATATCATTGTATGAGTGGCTTCTCTGTGGAAGAAAATCTCAAGAGGTGGCATTTCTTTTTATTGAATTTTGGTCTTCCTGTGCTTACAGTCCAGTCCTAGATGAAGTTCTGCACTGGGCTTGAGCAGGAAGCTCAAGCAATGACAAATGGTAAAACTCAAATTTTAGTAGCAATGTCTTAATAACACAACATTGAGTTGTAATTGTCCTTTTGTTATAAATACATTTTCTTCCTTGGGCTCTTATCTCTCTTCGCACTCAATTTTTTTCATTTTCATAATTAATTAAAATGGCAATGTACTATAACCAGTGATTGAATTATATGATATTACTTGCCTAAGGCGATCAAAATTAATCAAAATAAGGAGTGAGAGTTTTGCTATTTTTAATACAGCTGATTTGATTCCTGGGGTTTTGATCAAATTAAATGAAGGATCAAATTAACCAGTGATTAAATTGAGTAAAAGGCACTTTGTATGCCTGAAATATATTTTAATTTAATTAATTTCAAGACGCAAAATATTAACTGGTGTTTTAAAAATTCATTTGTATTTTACTGTTTAATTTTCTAGAAACTATTCCCTTTTCAAGGTTAGAATCTTTTACAGGAGAAAAAAAAACCCAACACTTTCAAGATGATTTCTTTTTTAATCCTTTCATTTTTCCCCCATACTTTTTACGCTTGTGGAGAATCCTTTGCTCTCATAAACTGTTATTGGGCAGCTTGTGAACTCACCCTACAAGACTGCCAAAGGCCAGTTTAGCAAAAATATGAGGCTCCCCAGCACAGAACCGGCCAACCTGAGCAGATGATTTAGACCAAAAAAGACCTCAAGGTGTTAACATTTACCACACCCATTTGAAGAAGTGTTACCATATTGTCATACAGAATTTCATTTAGTGTTAGAATCTAATTCATATCTTCATTTAATGGGCTGATGCAGCCATTTACTGTACCCTGCTAGTGAAACAAAAGTTGAAAGATGAGATTTCTCTTATGGTGCAGAAGTTGTCTGCATGAAAACAAAACTATCCACAATTTTATGGTTGTTTTCATGGTAGAAGAAGAACTGGGCTCATGTCACCTACAGGGAGTTTGCACAGACTGATGGAAAGTGGCTGACCTGGTAGGGGTGCAACTGCAAGAAGCTGATCTTGGAGGCAATTTTCTTAAAGGTGGTTTTTACCTAACACTTTATGTTAATCAGACACAGAGAATAGCACGGCAAAAAGCAAGGTGAAGATTAGGGTCCAATTTTGTGAGTTATGCCAAGGCAAGTACTGTCTTGTCTTGAAACACTTCTCTCCCGTTCTCTACTATTAGTAAAAGTGAAATAAAGCTGTGAGTGTGTAAACATACCAAAGACTGATTAAAAATACTCTATGTTGTGTATCAAGGCTGAGTGTATTTATGCATTTGAGGCACTTGGAACTTTCAAGCTGAATGTATTGGCTGCAAGTGGAGGCTGGAAAATGCTTACTTAAAGGATTAGATCTATTAAGTGTGATCAGCATGGTCAGTCTGTTGCAGCCGGTTTTGATTAATGCATTTATTCTCTCAAAAGGAAAAAACGGTTCAATGGGAGGAGAGAGAAATTGAAAAACGGACACCTTGAGTAACATGAAAGAACTATCATACTCTAAGAAGCATTTAATCGTAACTTGTGGTGTCATTTTGAAACAACCTTTACCAGGAGGTGAGCAACTGGCACAGGCTGGATCCTAACTTGGATCCTAGCTTTGGTCCTAACTTACTCTGTGCTTGGAAGCGATTGTCAGTCACTGTGAATTGAAGATGGGAGATAAAATTTTGGTGTTGGCAGGTTGAGAGTCCTGGTGATAACCTTAGGAGAGGTGTGTAAGACAGGAAAAAGCACAGGCTGCTGGACAGCGAGGAGATAAAGGGCTGATAAGGCCAAAGAGAAGAGAAGCAGAGGAGAGCTCTGATGTTGCACAGCTTACAAAGATCAGGGTTTTGGCCTTGAGGATAAGGTCAGCTTTACCCTGCTGGCTTGTCTTGCACATCCCGTGCAGGACTCACCCTTTAGGATGTACACTTTGTTTAGGCCTCAGCTTAACGAGGGTGTTTGGTGGTGTCGGGGTGCACGGTGCCCATAAGGATGAGAAGGTGTCTGCTGCTGACAGCTGGGTCTGCAGGCACCTGCACTTCTCCAGAATATTTCACTATATAGAAAAGCAAGATCTCTTAGACACCCTACATGCAGGATCCCTTATAGAATCTAAATTGATTTCCTGTCACATATTTTATGTTTGATAATGAATGTTTAATTCAGTGGGAAAAAGATTTTGAGTTTTCTTTCCCCGGCCTTGCTATCAACTTGGAATTAGAGTTTGGACCTGCATTTCAATAGCTTTTTCTGCTCACTGACCTGCAAAAATGGATATAACTCTAATTATTTGCTTTATATGGTACTTGCATGACTAATGCATTTTAAGATCCTTGGATAAATGCTGTCATGGAGCAAAGTGGTTTTATGGTCTTTGCACTGTGCATTTTAAAACTGCAACTGAAATATTTGGGGAATTGTTTTATGAGTGAAATTGTTTTAGGAGTGTTATTAAAAGTGTTTTGAGAAAAGCTTGGAACTGCAGGTAGAGTTTGATGAAAAAGGTCAGTTATATAACTCTATTTCTATTGCATCTTTGAGAGATATTTTATTTTCTGTACAAGTTTTAACCTTGAATAACAGTGGTATGGCATCTGCGAGTTCTTGAACATTGTTTATTATTTTCTCAGATCTTGCTGATTTATAGAAGTAGTTCTTCAATCAGTATCATGTTTTTCTTCGAACTTATTTCTTCCTTCTTCCTACTTCCCACTTAATTTTAAGAACTTTAGTTATCTGAAAGATGCAAACAATAAACCAACCCTTTTTAAAATTCCACTACCTACTTGTGATTCTCTCTTTTTTTCTCTGATGGATATAATCAGAATTCTTATGCTTCCTCTTTGATGTTATGTACTTTACATGACATCTAGAGGCCAAAATTGATGTGAGCTGTAATTAATCTTTCTGCAAGGCTTTATGGACCCATTGGTAAATCAGAGATAGGAATCACACTGTCTGCATACTTAAAGTTGTTGGACATCCCAAAACACATCTGCATTCAGAAACTGTATTTCATGCTGTCATTGTCCAGCAAATGTAAAAAATTGGTTGAGGGGGAAGAAAAAACAAAAAAGATGTGTGTAAAACAAAGACTCCATTTGTTTTATATGCAGTCCCCTGTGCAATTAGTTCATACACAAGTTGTACAATAATCTAATTAGAGCATCTGACATTTACTGTGACAACCAGAAGCCTTTAGGTAATCAATAATGTTAACGTAAAGTGGCTGATTAAATACACCTCCATTTCCATCTGTATTCTCAAGTTGACATGCAAATTCACCTTGCCTGTTTCATTTCAAACACCTATCTTCTGAGTCTTTGTTTTAACTATATCTACTTCATCCATCAAAAGATCAAAAGACCAAATTTTGCTATATAAACCATAGGAAATTGTACTGTTGTAACTTCATATGCATTTTGTGAGCTGCTTCAAAACATCTCATCCAAGAAGCTCGAGTGTGATTAAGTTATTGCTATGTATTTACGAGCATATTACTAAATAGAACAAGCAGAAAATAACTCACTTTTTTTTAGGGGTTGAGTTTGCATAGCTTAAATATGGATCAAAATTTTTAACCTTTTTTTTTTCTGCTTTTTTATCAGGGAAGGGTAAAGATTCATTTTGTGATAATGCATGCAGGAAAACATTCCCTTCTCTTGAAGAGAGACATTTATTTTCTGTAAATTGCTCTATTAGACCTGGTTTATCATTTTAGGCTACATATTTTAACTTCTCTTTTTCACCCCCAGGTTTATGTTCTCTATACCCTGGTTAAAAGCACGGCTCTCAGCCCATTCATTGATCAGCAATTAGCTAAGCTTGTTTCAAGTCGTGAACACTTTAGACCTTGAACTGATGCTTACACTGAACCTTCCTAACTAGTTTAAGTTTCCTCTTACAGGCTTGGAATTCGGTTTGGATTACCAATACTCCGTTACAGTGTATAAGAGATCATTATCAACAATAGTAATTAGCTTCTGTGTAATGTTTTGCCTAAAAATTAAAATTGCATTGGTTTAGAATTCTTTAAAATTAGATCACAGTGGAGTCTTCATTTAACACCTCTACCCAGTCCCCTCAACTCCAGTTCATAAGGGCTGGTCTGGGGTTGTTGGGGCAGCGTGGTCCCTGCACCAAGGCAGGCAGGGTGTCCTGGAGGTGGCAGGATTGCAGGGTGCAGTGTCAGGAACTGGAGAAGTTAGAAGCACACTTGAAGCAATTTCTATTGTGTTTGTCTGCAGTAAATAACCCTAATTGGCTACAGTTACCCCTTTCTTCAAAAAAATATTTTATCTAAAAATTCAAATGCCATGGTGGTTTTTGCATTCTCATGAAGGATAATAATTATCTGGGATTTTTCTTATGATATAATTTAAAATTATATTAATTCAGTTCTCTACCACTCCTTTTTTTAATAGCAAAAGCTATGAATAATTTTAATGTTTTAATGTCTAGACCTAACACAGCACAATACTAGAACTCATTAATAAATACCTGAGGAAATTGCAGGCCTAAATTTTGGTGGGTGTCCCATTTTCTCCCCTAAGTTGCACAAATATCTTTTTGTGCTGGGTTTGCATGGCCAGGTTTGGGTAGCAGGGGGGCTACACAGGTGGCTGCTGTCGGAAGCTGCCAGGAGCTTCCTCCATGACCAGCAGAACCAACCCCAGATGGCTCCAAGACGGACCTGCAGCTGGCCCAGGCTGAGACAATCAGGAATGAGGGTAATGGCCCTGTGATAATAGATTTAAATAGGAGAAAAAAAGTTATTGTGCAGATGTAATTGTGGCCAGAAAAGAGCGGGGTGAGCACATGTGAGAGGAACAGCCCTGCAAGCACCGAGCTCCGCGGAGAAGAGGGGCAGGAGCTGCACCGGGTGTCAGAGCTGAGATTCCCCTGCAGCCCCTGGTGAGACCATGGGGAGGCAGCTGTGCCCCTGCAGCTCATGGGGGGCACAGGGGTGCAGAGATCCACCTGCAGCCCCTGGAGGAGCCCACCCTGGAGCAGGGGGATGCTGAGAGGGGCCTGTGACACTGAAGAATACCTGTGCTGGAGCAAGGTCCTGGCAGGGACCTACAGACCTGTGGAGAGAGGAACTCACGCTGGAGCAGGTTTCCTGACTTGTGACCCCATGGAACAGGCTGTGCCTGAAGGACTGACCCCGTGGAAGACTTGCAGCAGCTTAGGGAGGACTGATGTCCATGGGATGTTGTCCATGGGATGGACTCACATTGAAGAAGTTCACAGAGAACTGTCTGCCGTGGGAGGTACCCCACAGTGTATCAGGAGAACAAATCCTCTCCCCGAGCAGCAGAAGCTATGAGTGATGAACTGACCATAAGCCCCATTCCCATCTCCCTGCACTACTGGGGGAGGAGGCAGAGCTGGGAAGGAGGGAAGGGTGGGGGAAGGCGTTTTTAAGGTCTTATTTTACTTCCCAGTATCCTGCTCTGATTTTGTTAGTAATGAATTCAATTAATATCTCTGAGTTGAGCCTGCCTTGCTCATGATGGTGTTTGGTAAATGCTCTCTCTCTGTCCTTGTTTCAACTCATGATCCCTTTGTTATATTTTCTCTCCCGTGTCCAGCTATGGAAGGAAGAGATGGAGAGACTTTGGTGGGTGCCTGGCATCCAGTCATGATCAACCTGCTACACTTTGAAACTACTAAATTTTGGCTTCTATATTTCAAATAAAAATAGTTTACTCTGAAAAAAACAAAAAACAACAACAACAAAAAAACCCACCAAAAAACAAACAAAAAAACCCCCCAGACAAGCAACTAAGATATATACATACATAAACACATATTCCTGATAAGTTTCTCTACAGATTCCTATCCTGTAATCTAAAACCAAACTTTTCGACAAAAAAGCAAACTAAAAAACCCTCTTTCCACTTCTTATTTTGCAAATTAAATCACAGTTTTCCTTCAGTGTATTCAAATACTTTATGTAAACTGATGGAATAAGAAAAGATAAAGGTGACTTAAGATAAAACAAGAAAGGATGTTGAAGGCTTTATTGGAAATGCCAGAATATGTTTATTCATAGATTTGTCAGAAATAGTATTTATAAGTCTGGGTATTATGCACATAAATATTTGCAAAAATAGTTTTGTATTCCTGAAATTTTAGCATGTGTTAGGTTGCAAGATGATTTGCATCTCCCAGTTATCCTTTTTTTTTTTTAAATGTTCTACAATTAATTTTATTTATTGCTACCTTCCAATGTCCTCAAAATATTTTTTTCGTGGTTGGCTTACGCATGAGGGCTAACATTGTTTTTGGTGAAGCTTAGATTTTTTTTTTTTTTTTTTTTTTTTTTTTTTAGTTTGTAACAACTATTCTGTGAGAATTATGACATCTTTTTGATGTTTTTGTGCTTAAAGAATTCCTTCTTATCCTAAATAGTCTAGGGAGTATGTCCACTTATTTGTTTTACTCCATTTAAATTATTTAAGAACTTAAATACTAGTAATGCACAGGAAAAATAAGATATTTCTGTATCAGTTCTGATTTTTCCTAATATCTTATATCATAATTTATTTCAACTTTAAGAGCAGATTCACCAACAGGCTAAAGGAAGTAGAGCATGCCAGCCAGCTGAGCTGGATTTCATGGTTGTTTTGCCTCTAAATACCCGAAGTACATCGATGATGCATAGGACCCTAAATTTGAAATATTGCTGATGTCAGCATGTTGTATAAGGGCAAAAGGGAGAGCTGGATCTGCAAGTCACAATTTCTTCAAGCTCTGTGGATGTGTATGATTACGTTTTTTCTTCACGCTGCTGCTTCCCCGGTAGAGGGAATGGTGGGAAAGGGAGACTTCCAGGAACTGTGGCCAAGTGATTTTTAAATTCCATGAAAATCGAGCTGAGTACTCCCCCCATGCCATTTCTAATGCCTTTACTCAGTCTCCCTTAAGCTCTGGATATATTATAGACCACCAGAAATTCTGCAGACAAATTTGATTGACTCATTAGCTCTGATGTCACAATTACCTACCAGTATTTAGTCTCACTGTTGTTAAGTAAAATTAACTGTATAATCAGAGATACTAAACTTAACTTTTCTGTTTCTTGAGCAGAGGATTATATACAGAAATTCCACAGCTATTAAAAATAAACTTTAAGAATTCATAATATTTTATTTTCGAGGTCATTAGCTGAAAAAGACCGACATATGCTAGATGGACCAGCACATTTCTTTTGGGAGTTAATTTTTAATTAACTTTTACTCAGCTTAATTAACTACCTTGTAATCTCACAGAAAAATTAATCGTTCTCACAGGCTGAGAAGTAATTTCAGGGATAATGCATTACATCCATCTCTTACAACACAAGTCTTTGCAAGACAGCACTTGGTCAGTACAAGCAGAGCAACAAATGAGATTTCCCCCTGAGAATTCTCCAGGCTGAACAGTCCCACACTCAGCTTTTCCTCACAGGAGAGATGCTTCCATGCCTTGCCTTTCTTTTTGGCTCTTGCCTGGACTCTCTCCACTTTGCCCACCTCTCTCTCGTGCTGATGAGCCCAGCCACGGACACGGTACTCCAGGTGTGACCTCGCCATGCTGAAGAGGGCCAGTATAGCCTGGCATGTTTGCAAATAGCACAAAGCTTTGAGAAATTCAGTCTGGTTTATCTGCTTTCAGCCACATAAAATATCCTGCCTGGCCTCCAGCTCCCACCTAGAGGACAGCAGGTCTCACTGGAGTTGAAAGTCACATCTGCCAGCCTTGTATGGCTGTCTTGGATGCCTGCATGGTAATGAATACTACCTTTAAACAGCAGAATCTTATCCCCACTGTTTGGTTTCATGGTGGGTTTTTTTTCCGCTTTCTCCCCAGATAGTTTAACTTGTTTAAAAAAAAAAAAAAATTAGAAAAATTTTATATCATTATTTTCTCTTGACAGCTGCTGCTTCACTCATAATCTTTCACACGTGTATTTCGTTTGCTTATTCATCCCAGAACTTGTTTTCTTTATAAAAAATGTCGATATACTTTGTATTTCTTGTCTTTTAGGACCTCATCTGTCTTCAAAATATCAGGTATTCTGAATAGCAGCTAACCAGAAAACAGTAATCTGATACGATAATGTAGCAATCCAAATATATCAGATGTCAGTAATTTGCTGCAAATAAGTTGTAATCTCCTCTTCTTTACTACGTTTGCTTTCCCACACCACTGAATCCAGCATTGCCTATGACCATGTTGCCCTAGCTGCTGGACCTTTGGCTACATCTTTTCTTCCAAAGGGCATTACCTTTCTATGGAATAAAGGTCTGTGCTGCTATCCACCAGGCATCCTTAGTGATATTCAAATAATTGTAGAGTGTAACACCATTTTATTTTTATGCACACAGCTATACTGAATCTTGTTGCATGTGCCTGCATGTGCCATTCTTCAATCATAGCAAATAATAACTCATTACTAGGGCAACAATATTTTTTTTACTGTTTTGAGGCAGAAGACTACAAGCAGTTCAAATCCAAGTAATGACCTACCAGTAGGATCTTTGCCATTTATACTCTAAATGTTTTTTTTGTGAATAGACCTTTAAGAAATCAATGAAAGCTCTGAAATGGTCATTTTTCAAATGGCTAATCTCTTCTTCAGCTTTTCCATTGTATCAGATATCAGGATCATTTAAGGCTGAGGCACAAACTACTTTTCTCTCTCAGAAAAATCTTTCATTTCTTTTTTTTCCTTTTATCTCAAGTTTCAGCTGCAGCCATTGGATTTGGGCAGCCCTTGGAATTTACATACCAAATACCTTCCAGATGACTTTGAATTCCTCACAAAGACATAGAAAAGGAAGTTAGGTTTAAAGATTATAATTATTAGCAACTATATCTTGTAGCTTTCATGTACACAGAACTCCCATCAACTTCAATATAGGCTTATTTTTGCCATCTGTGTCATCAGATTTTTTTTTTTTTTTTTTGAGGATAATTTTATTCATAAGTTTTATAGAGTATGAATTGTAGACATAGTCCTGATATATCACCTTCAGAACAACAACATCAAGGAAAAAAAGGTAATATATCAAAAAACAGTAAAACTCTTCTATTGCAGAATTTGCCCCAGCTTTCCTGGCAAGAAACACCCTCATTTCTCAGTGGATCCTATTCATACCACTGTTTTGCAAGTGGAATTTTAAAGGTAAAACACGCTTGAAATAATTGCATGTTTACTTTTGCATATTTCTTACCTATAGAAAAAATAATCTCAGGAGTCAGGGATTACATTTTTTCTTTTTTTTTTTCTTTTTTTTTTTTTTTTTAATATTAAGTATTTTCCAGAGTCAGAACAGTGTTTAGATATTTAAAGTAAACCTCTGGAAACTGAGTCACCTCTACCTTTTTAATTGCAAATGTTGCCTTCTTGTTGCATCTTTTGATGTGGTTCCTGGAATCTGTCATTCACTCACACACTGATCATAGTGTGGGAATGTGGAGTTATACTAATAACTAATAATGATACTAATAACTAGTTAAATAACAACTGATACCAATACCCTGTGCTGTAATGAGGTGGGGATGAAGGAATTTTGTGTTCTTTTGGTGGGCACCAAAATCCTTGAATAAATTTTAGCTCTCCTAGAGTACGGATGGAGGGATTCACCTCTGTAGGTTCAAGATCCACACGTATTAGTGAGGTGATGTACATCAGATCTATAAATCCACCTTTTACTTTATTTTCATAACAGCTGTAATAAAATGTCTTGCCATAGCGATTTTAAGAAACAATCCTTGAGTCGCCAGATTCCATTCAAGGTGTTGGGTATTTAAATTTAAATAATCCTCAGAAAATACATTTTGAAAAATGGCAGTATAAAAAAGTAGAGCGTACTTGTATATTCCGTTTGCATATTTCAGCTGTCTTGTTCTCATTAATCAGAGTAAAATGTTTCAAAAATTAATCAATTTGTGAAGTCACTCCAGGAGTGCATACTTGTATATTTCCTTCTTTCTATTATTTTTAAACAGGAATTATTTAAAGGAATGATTGACAAGGTCGATGAATAAAGGGAATATTTTTAGAACGGTGTTTGATTGGATTTTTTAATATTTCCATTATTTATTATCATATTTTTGCCAGCTCCTGTGAGGTTTTCCATTATGCTTTAATCTAGTTTTTACAAAGTATTTTAAAAATTAGGAGACCACTGATAATATTTGATGCTTAAATGTTTCAAACAGCAAATTTTTCTTTTGGGATGGTTTGTAAACTGGATTTTGGGATAGAAATTAGAATTTATCTTCAATGCATCTATTACCAACTCATCAGAGAAGTTTGGATGACCTTTTGTTACACAGCCAAAGCTGCTGAAGTTCAGTTTGCAGCTTGCTGTGCATGTTTGTGTAATACTAAAACCAAATTCAATTTTTGGGTTTTTTTTGTCCATGGGAAGAACAGTAAAAACAAAGCCATGGGGGATTTCCTAAATGGAGGCATCTAGTGTATTTTATGTTTTACTAATATCTAGTCTAATAATGAATTTTGTTAGAGAAGGAAGCAAATTATAGGGAAATTAATCTTACTAATAAACTCTTCCCAATTGTGCCTGTTGCAGCTCTTCTTCACCTCTCAGAAGAGCCAGAGAGGAGCAACCAGTGTGCCTGAGGACTTTTCCTAATCTTTCCAAATTCTGTGCCACTGGAGAGCCATGCACTGCTCAACCATCCAGGGGCACACCTGGAGGGTGCAGACTGCAGGATGCTGCTGGGCATGAGCAGACTGACAAGCAGAGCTGCTTTAGGCTCAACAAAAACGGTGCAAAATTTCTGAGGAGTCTCTGGGCACCTCAGAAGATTTGCAGCTCCTGGGAAGACTTTTAAGTGTTCTTCAGGCATCAGTGCAGCATCAAGCCAGCTGCATGTCTGAACTCCCAGCTCCTGGAGCCCCCATCATCGCTGTGGGATTCCTACCCCAGGACTGTCCAGAAGCAGGATGCGGCTCCCTGCAGCAGCCACCTTCTGACAATTTGTGAAAGGCTGATGAAGGCACAGCACAGTTAAGACAAAGAATTCTCACGTACCTCTTTGTCCCTAAAGGTTTACGTTGATGGATTTTCATTCCCATGGGTCAAAGGTGATGAAGTCCTGCCACAAGCCCTGCAGTCAATGATTCCCAGAGGGATGCTGTCATTTTTTGTGTCAAAGGAAAAGAAAGTCCCAGATTATTGACATCAGTCCATTACAGATGTCCCTCTGCCATACCTACAGCAGCTTTGTGTCTGTGACTTTACAGTCCATGGTTGTCAATAACATGGTTGTCACAACAGGTGATGTTGTGAGGAAGGACAGATTTGAAGAGTCAGAACAAGGTGTTTTGATCTGTGCCACAGCTCATGTTAATGTGGACAAAACTCTTGTTTGCCAAAGTCAGGTTTCAGTGCAAGTTTATAGCAAGTTTACAATTTTCAGATAGCAAGTTCATAATTTTCTGATTGCAAGTTCATAATACCCTGAATACAATAAATGGAGGCTGGATTAGGGGTAAGCAAATCTGGTAACCTATGGAACCTAAAAATAGATATAAGTGCTTTATATATAGATCATTTTCATACACAATACATTACTGGCAGCACCCTTTTAAAGGGTAATAAAACGCTATGCATTTATTCACACTGGCTTCCTAGTTAGAAATGTACTTTCAGGCAATGTATCATTCAAGGTGAAAAATAACTATAACAGCAACCTTATCTCATTATTAGATCTTCCATAGATACTTTGGTCCTGTGCACTGCAAAAAAGAAAAAAAACAAAAGACAATGAAACTTCTTTGAAGAACCTCGAAAGGACCAACAGTATTACAGAAAAAAGAGAGTTCTACAGATAAATGTGAAGCGTTGCAATGCCTTGTTTCCACAGAGCTGGCACACGCAAATATTGAATCAGAGGCTGAGCCAATTAAAAGCACAAAGACCTTGAACTGTAGAACTGAAGAGCTGCAAACTGGGAAGTTAAATAAGAGATGTCAAACTAATACTCATATGTATAAGCAAACATATGCAACCGCCTGAATAAGTGAATAATTTACCTGGAACTTGCAGAGACAAGACACATTCATGACAATATCCTTGTCTGTTGATACTGCAAAAGTGAAAATGTATATATATTTATTTTAATGTCTTTCCTTTACACAAAGAAGGGGAAAGGAGGACAGACTTTCATCTGGTAAGTACTGATTCAAAGTGGTCTATAGAGATGTTGCATCTTTAGACTTATTGTCCCAATATTATTATTGATTTATATATTAATATTGCAGTTAATATGGATAATGAATAATAACAGATAATTAGTAGCAGGTGAGAGCAGCAGGTGATCTGGGAGGTGGCTTTAGGAATCCCAGATGTCGGGCTCTGGCAGACGATGCTGAGATTCATGTGCAGGTAAGGAAGGAAATTCCCAGCACATTATGTGAGCTACAACATCTAGCTGGACACCAGAATTAGAATTTTGTTTTATGAGCCAGCTCCAAGGTTTCATGGAAAAAAAGCTAAAATCTGCTTAAAAGATGTGTGAAAGAGTTGAGATGGTATCTCAGTTTACTTGAAGATCCCCCATAAAGTAGATTCTGTTGGCAGCTAATCCCAGAGTCTCCTGTTTATTGCAAAGCAAGTTATATTTTGTAGACTCTGAGGACACAGAGATCTGAGGAGAGGCAGATGAGCTTGTCTGCTCATCAGAGTTTGGCAAACAGTGAAGAGAGAAATGCTGTGCGACACAAGGGCAAGAGGTTTTTCCAGGTTTGGTTTTCATCACATGTTCTCTGTTTTCTTGAAGGGCTTTCAAGAGGGTTCACATTGTCTGTGAATCTGGTCTGGAAGAAGTCCAAGCAGCTCCACTGGTCCTGTTCAATAAAAATGCAACCATGCTGAAACAAAGTTATTTTGACTAAGTTTTGTGTTGAAAGATGCCCTTGGAAGATGTGATGCACAGTTCTTTGCACAGAATCTTGCAGGGCAAAATTTCAGGTGGCTGAAAACCTCTGTGTTTGTGCAGTCGTAGTCAAAGAAAGATATATACAAACTTTACTTTTCTTTCGTAAGAAGAGAAAAATCCAGCACTCCTGATATCCGGGCACGTGGAAAAATAGTGTGGGCAAAACAGAAATTTAATTTAAATAGGATTATTTTAAAGCAGAATTTCAGAATATGCTGGAATTGCTTAAACATTATTTCCCATAATATAGACCATAAATACTGTTAGGAAGATACCTTCTAAAAAGTACCTCTTTTATGCCTAAACACATTTTTGTTCAAAAACAAAATACTGAAAAAATTGGATGTAAGAGCAAATATGACTGTTACTCATACTTTCGGGGTTGTTAAGAATATATGTGAAAATAGTAAATGGTGTTTGCACCCTCAAAAATGAAGTTATCTTGAAAGCTTCTCTGCCTGTGTCATCCAAGAGTAAGTAAGGGAAAATACTGGAATTATGGCAGTAGTTGTTAATTTACAGGGTGTCTTTTGTTTCATTACATAAAATGAAGGGATACCAATACTCTTCTCTTAGTGTAGATCATTTGTAATGCATGTTACATCACAAACTATTACCTCATCTAAGACTATACACAAGCACTTTTTAAAATTCTATTTTCAGTAGTTCTGTAGCAAATCATCCATGGTATTTTATTTCTGCCTTCCCTCAAGTAGCCCTTGCTTCAGTATCTTTCATTTCAAAATGAAATAAAAATTTACTGGGCCATTTCTGGGAGATGCTTGTGTCTAATAATTTCATTGGCTTTTCCCCAATGAATTTTGTAGACTTCACTTCTTCCACTGAGATGGGCTTACATGGATCAATTAAGTGCAGTCATTCCCTAAGAGGAAAATCAAATTAAATGCAGCCAGGAAAACAGAATGGTCAAACTATGGAACTCTGCTGTGAGATTGGAGTGAGTTTGTGAGGAAAGCAGCCATCCTTGGAAGATGTTACTGTCCAGTTTTGTTTTCCTTTATTGTCTGTGTAATCTGATGTCCAAAATATTGACAGCTCTTGATGCTTTAGCAGTGTTGCTGCTATGGATAGAGCTGCCTTGTTGATCATACTGGGGGAAAGCCTGGTTGTGCCTTTCCTCTTCCCAAAGAGAAGTACCTCAAGTATTTCACTGGAAATGGAGAGGCAGTCTGTCTCTTGGCAGCGACCCAGGAAAGCATTTAGTGCAAAAAGAATTCCTGTTTTGTTATTTTGTCCTCAGTAAATGATGGACCAAACCTGATATTGGGACCTCTGGCTCAATATGCTAGTTTGCACATGGAGTCCTGAAAACAATTTTTGTGCATTCAGTGAAACAACCGAAAATTCCCAATTTGCATATTCATAGAATATACAAAACCAACTGAATATAACCCTACCTTATGTATACAACTGAATTTTCTAATTATTATTTTATTAGTGATTGGGAGACTTTTCTTAATTAAAGAAGTGGCTGTTAAATATTTAGGATATGTTCTGATATTATGTCGCAGCATATTTGCAAGTCTGTGTGAATAAATGCCTAAAGAAGAGAGAGAAATAAGCTTTACAGTGTTTCTCTGCTTTACAACCTACATCAAACATTCTGCATTGGAAAATATCAAAAATCCCCCCCAAAATTCATAAAAAGTTTTTGACTCCTACAGAGGCTTCTTCTTAGTCTCTTTTTTGTACATAAATTAAGTTTGGAGCTGTGAGTGTGGGTAAGGCCTTAGGGCTTGTTGGACTCCAGCTGAGATGCCTAAGGCTCTGTGTCAAGGCACAGAGGTTCTGAGATATTATTCACTGATTAGAAAGCAATGTTTTAATATGAGGCTTGGAGTTCAGCTGCCCTTTCATTTAGTTTGACATCCTCCTTGTTTGCCTTTCCATCACCATGACACAGATTTTGCTGAAGCTTCTCTCTCTTGGTAAAAATAAATCTAGAAAACAAAAAATAAAAGCCTCATATTGTTTATAAATCCAGGTTTGCCATGGAAGGTGATGCAATTGATACTGTTTAAATGATAGAATTCAGATATCAGTGGATATCACTGGAGAAATTGCCACGCATTCACAAAAGGAAAACGCAATTTTCTCTCTAGATTTCTCTGCAATTACTCATTTTTAGGGCAAAAAATGAATAGTGCTTCTCTATTAGGAGAAATCAGTGAGTTCTCATTTATGAAAGCAGTTCACATGCAGGTGGAAATTGAGAACTGTTTGTTTGCTCATCTGGTTTTTACACCTTTTTAATATCCCATTGTATATGACCTAAATGGGAGATGGGTCTGGTTTAACTTACATATCCATCCAGATTATTGGACTTTAATCGTGAGTTTACTCAAAGTTAGGTGTTTTTTATAGTCTGGAAACAGCTTCTGAAAAGCTGCTGTTCAAAACAAGAGAGAGGCACAAATACCGAAGTAGAGCTTCTTCTGAAGGTACCGTGTTGTCTCTGAGACTCTTTAGGGGTCTGTTCCGAATATGTGAGGTTCTCAATCAGTTTTTAAAAATACCCAAATTAATCACATGCCATAATGCCGTTTAAGTAATAATTTCATATCAAAATATCCTGTAGTTGTTCTATTCTACATGCTGGAAGAAGAAATGCTCCGTGTTGCTGAAGAATATTTTCACTTAGCAGTGAATGGTTACTCAAAATTAAGCGGACAAGAAGACTGAATAATGCATAAGATCTGTGACACAAGCAGAAATATAATTCCTTTTTCCAGGATTATACCCTAATGCTTTATCCATAAGATTATCTTTTGCTGTCAAGATAATTTATCTAAAAATGGAACGGTAGAACTAGAAAAGATAGAAGGGAAATCAACAGAGTTATGGAATGGTTTCTGTGCGAAGAATAATTTTATAGACAAGGATGCTTCAGAATGAAAAGGAGAGCACTGAAGGGGGAATATGACATAAGACTGTAAAATCAAGACTGCGATGAAGGAAATGAAGAATGTCACTCATCAAAAGGAGGGAGTGATTGTTAACTGGAACAAAGTAGATGCTTATTCACGTAATGGGTAGATAGAGTGAATCACATTTCCATAGGATGTTGTGGCATTAGACCAGTTCTAAAATGATAACAAACAGTGACGAAATGAAAAGCAAGCAAGAGCTATTAAATATAACTATTTTAAGCACAAAGGCATTAATAAAGATTCATTATTGAGATTTAATATTTATTCTGTCTCAGAAAATCCATAAAACACGGAAAACTGGAAGCTGCCAGAGAATTCAGCAAAATTTAAGTACTCTGTCCTTGAGTGCTTCTCCAGGCATCCTCTGCTGGCCACCCTCAAAAGATGGGATACTGGGCTAGACATAACTTTGGAACTCACTTTTACTAGGAATGATTTTTTTAGGGTGATGCTGACACGTTAAACAAGGTATTAGAATGAGAAAATTAAATGTTTATCCCTAAAGGTTTAAAATTAAATATGGAATGCACATATAGCAATTGTTACATTGATAATCTTACTCTGAAAGACGTGGCAAGGATATAAATGATAAGGATATAAAGCTATTAGAGAGTGTCCAAAGGAGGGCGATGAGGATGGTGAAGGGATCAGGAGAGGAAGCTGTATGGGGAGCAGCTGAGGTTGCTTGGTCTGTTCAGCCTGGAGAAGAAGAGGCTGAAGGGAGAACACATTGTGGTCTAAAACATCCTCATGAGAGGAAGAGGAGGGGCAGGCACTGATGTCTTCACTCAGTTACCAGTGACAGGACCTGAGGGAATGGCCTGGAGCTGTGTCAGAGCAGGTTTGGGTTGGATATCAGGAAAAGGGTCTTCCCCCAGAGGGTGGTTGGGCACTGAACAGGCTCCCCAGGGCGGTGGTCACAGCACCAAGCCTGAGAGAGCTCAAGAAGTGTTTGGACAGTGCTCTCAGACACATGGTGTGACTCTTGTGGTGTCCTGTGCAGGGCCAGGAGTTACACTCAATGACACTTGTGGGTCCCTTCCAATTTGGGAAATTCTATGGTTCCACGACAACTCTTACTTGTCATCTATGTGACCTGTAAAACACATGACTGTTTAGTTACTGCAACTATCTTTCCAGGCTTAGCAGTGATGCTTCACAGGTATATGAACACCATTTGTGTGCATTATTATTCAAATCTCTGCTGTCTAAAAGTTATTTAATTTTCATTGTTTTAAAGAAAAATATCCATAGAATTATAACAGCACTTCTGCCAGGAAGTAGTCTTTTATTGCTCCTTCCAGATATAGCTTACAGGAGAGCACTGTTCTTTGTGGCATTGATCACATTTTTTGTTTTACTTCTGTCTGAGAACTTTGTTGGAACTTTAAGGCTTTGTTCTTTAAATTACTAAAGGTTTGCAGTCTGGCAGGTTTTGACTACCTGTTCTTTCCTGAAGCAGATTTTAAAGGAATAAAGCTGCATGTAAGATGAACAAAGTGTACCTCATTAGTGATCCTAAAACAAATGGGATAACAATCTATAAAAGCCTAATTATATATATATATGAAATAAAACTGGCCATAAATAAGAATGGTTTTTTGCTGTATGCATCCAGGTAGTCCTGTACCCTGTCTTGGAGAATGACCATTATAGGCTGCCTAGAGACCAGAGCAAAAAAACAGCAGGGACACAGTGATATGTCCCAGAAGGGTCTCCCAGTCTCCACCATTTTGCTGCTCAGGGACTGTCTGACCCAGGGATGGCTGTGGGTAAGTGTATAATTAATAATTCATTGTGGTCTTCCACTCTTCATGAACTTGTTCTCTTTTCCCTTGGCGTTGTGCAGCTTTTTAGCATCCACCACATTGTTTCCCCTCTTGTCCTTTTCCTCATCATTCACCCCTTTCAAAAATATGACAATTGTGCTCAACACAGAGTACAAAACATAATGGGAACATGTACACCAAATACTTTAAGTATGACTTGCTCTAATGTTTGTGTTGAAGAACACAGAATATTTCAGGACAACAGCACTGAACTTTGCTGTCAAAGTTTGCTTTCCATCATGACTTTCCATATATATCTTCTGAAATTATTAATCTGCTAAGCAGAGCTCATTTTTTACATTGTTTATTGAAAAGGATCTTGGGTGAAGGCACAGCATTGAAGAAGTTTGTGCTTGATGTGCTATTAGATGCCTAGCTGGCTCTTAAAAGGTTGAAAAGAGAAGAACAATTTAAGAACTACCCAACCAGCCTCCTTCCCCCAAATATGTTTCTCTCCTGCCTCTGGGAAGTTGTGTGGTTTCATGCAAGAAGACCAAGACAAGCACCTGGAATAAAGTGCAGTATATATGACTTTCAGATATAGTTTGAGATCATGCTGAAGCCCATCACTAAAATATGCAGCCAATCAACACTTTTCTTTGACAGAAACAGGACATTTTGTAGAAAGATTTTAGAGCTCAAATATTTCCAGCAGCTAAGTGTTTAAATCTGAGGTTTAAAAAGAACAGGAGAAAGCTACTTGAGAAAGTCTTGGATTAAGCAGCCTCATTACCTGGTAGGTTTAATTTGAAGGTTGTTCTTCAAATACTGTTTGCAATATTCTGGGACTATGAAATGCATGTTTGCTCAGAAATTTTGTAATAATACTTCTTTGTGCTTTTTTGTGTGTAAAGGATTTTACATATGCCAATACTGGATTTTGCTTGTTGGATTATTACTGATGTTTCTTATGGCCAAATAGAATGGCCAAATTCTAGTTTATTCCTAAAAAAAAAAAAAAAAAAAAAGTTTGGCAAAGGACAGAATTTTAGGTAATATTGAGCACCTATAAGCTCTTCGAACAAGCAATATTATGTCTAAAAGTATTAAATTTCTAGTCTTTATATTGTAGAAAAATGGATTATAATAAATAGTTATACAGTGGCATTTTGAATGGCAACCCATACCTGAGTCTCAAACAAGTTTTAATTACAAGTATGTATTTTAATCCATGGTGACAGCAAGTGTCTTCTTACTTCTCATGCATTCCAAAAATGCAGCTTGGCAAGTTGGTTTGTTAGATAGATGAGAAGGGAGAATATTCACTTCTACCCACGTAATTTGTACCTCAGCATTGCAGATCTCTGAGATTCTGTATAAATCTAAGTATCTATATGTAGGAGAATAAAAAGCAGAAGAAAATGAAAGCTAGGAGGAAAGGCATATGTAGTTTTTCACCTCTGATTAGCTTCATTTTTTTCTTTCTTGGATGCAGCATGGAAAGAAAAGCCCTTTCTTTGGGACTTAGGAAACGAATCATTATATAACTTTTTATAAAGGAAAGGTTTTTAAACCAAAGAAGTTTGAAGGCTTTGCTGAATCTCTCCTGCCAGAGTCCTACAGTTCTTCCAGTACTTAATCTCAAATTTATAAAATAACTATGCAAAAATGTTTCCTGCTTAGGCTGATTGCAAAAATTTGTGATTTAAAACAGATAAGAATTTCAGTCCGGCAAAATTAAGAATTCTAAAATCACATCCTTACTTAGACTTTCTTGATAAATCTCCATATTTGCATTAATTTACATATTATAAAAGGGGAGCATTATTTATACAAAACCTAATCTTGCTCCAGTGCTACATACTAACACTAGTTCTTGGGAACTACTTTTATCTGTTTTCTCTTTGGGTAATCCCTTCTTTTTTGCAGGTTCTAGGAGAGAATCCATTGTGGACCTCAAGTTATAAAAGCAATTTCAAGTGAGACTGGCGTAGTGGTGCAATAATTGAGTTATTTGTGAGGTAAAAGAAAGAAACAGGATGCAAAGGCGGTGGATCCTCCAGCGTGGGACCTGAAGGACATCCTCACACGATTCTGTGTGGCATGGGAAGTGGTTTTCCTGGCAAAAGCGGAGAAATGAAATGGCTTCAGTTCTAAAACTGCTATTGTGTAAAATTTATTTTTCTCATTCGCTTCAAAATAATTTTCTCTCATTAAATATTTCATAATTCATTTGTTTAAAAAGTAGGATTAACTTTAGAAAACAATAGAAAATAAAGGTACAGGAAGTTTCTGAATTAATTAACAATACGAAAACATATTGACTTTCAAATATTTAGATATTCTTGCCTTTTTACCAGAGTTAAAAATATCACCAAAGGCATCAGTCAGGATTAGAAGAAAATTTCAGAAAGATCTGAAATGAATTCCATTCAAAGTGGTTGGGAGGAAAATGCTCGTTTATGTTAAAATGTGTCTTCTGTAACATAATCTTAGCAGGAGATACCATGAAATTCCTTGTAGGTCATTTTTTGCTTTGGGCTAAAATGGTGAAAAATGTGAAGTAAAGAAGAGTTCTTCAGTGTCAGGACCCAGACCAAAGGTCTTATAGCCTTGGCAAGATTCTACATAATGTTCTTTAGAAGAATTACTTCCCCCTGCTCTTTTTCATCTAATCCAAAACAGATGACACCGACAAAGCAGCGTGCTGTGCCCTAAACTTTGTGTTCTTGCCACCTACCCAGGTAGGCATATTTTATTTTCTGTTCCCTTCATTTTACTTCTTAGATATTCACTCAGGAGACACCGTTAATGTTGACGAAGAGCCTGGTGTCACCGAGCTCATGCTGATAAAGACAGAAGAGAGACGGGCTGTTCTGAGGCTTGTCTGAAGATTAAATACATCTCACATCTAGACTGGGAGGTTTTGACTTTGAAACCATGAGAAGGTGCAGTGACTCAGTGTGAATCAGAGATGAGGCAGTCATAGCTGCCTTCCAGCATTAATGAGCATTAATCTAGGATGATCTTACACAAACATTTGCCTATTTCTAATGAAAATTATGTTCTTCAAACAATTTCAGTTACAGAAATAATATTTGGAGCAAGAAGGTCTTAGAGTTATTCACACTACACGGACTTCATGTCATCTTTCACCTGTCAAAATCCAACTGGCATCCAAAGTGAAGAGCTGATTTTATTTGTTTGAAAAGTTAGAAGTGTAAAGGGTAGAGATTGCAATAAAACTTCCAGTGAAAATCCGCACTGGTGCAGTGCTGTTTCGTTTTCACCATCTGCCTCATTAAATTCACAATATCTTTTGTCTCTATCTATGAATCAAAAACTGGTGATAAAGACTCCCAACTTCTGTTGGTATGAGCTAGAAAAAATATTCTTGTTTGTATTGCTGAGTACAGATGATTCAGTGAATACCGAGCTTCGAGGGCAGGTTATCAGATCAAACAGGAGCAATAAAATTAAAATTCTCCTTTTTTGACAACCACCTTACACACACAGTGCCAGGTGATATCAGAGTGATAATTCTGCACACCACATGCTGTAGTGAGGAGCTGGCCCAACCAGCCATTTCCACTGTGGACTCAGTCTAAACACCACCCCATCAATGCTGTCAAATGCAGTCAGGTTTCATGGATTGATATGAAATTCCTTGCTATTTCAAAGAATAAGAAATCGGAGCAAAAGTTCATGCTGCTCCTAGTTATCCTTCAAGTTTTCCCTGACAAAAGAAATTCTTCAGCACTTTTCTGTGTTGCTCAGCATTCCTCAGAGTAAACGAAGCCATGCATACAGCCTTGTTTTGTCACTGGTTTTGTTGTGCCCAGCAGAACTCTTGAGTGACATTCCTTCATTTTACATGAATTCTGGGGTCGTTGCTTGTTTACTCTACATAAAAACAGTTTCTTAGAATAATAAGGTATTTATGTATGTAATATTTCTCCTTTAGTTGTGTCTAACTAATTGTGACAACCTTGGAAGTAGCTGTCAAATTTCTTTGTTTACATTTGTTTATTGTCTTCAGATTGCAATCTCTCCTCCTCCCTTGTTGCTGTGACAAGTTCATTACTGGATCCCACCCAGCCTGGTGTCAGCCAGGCATCCCACGCTTTCTCTGCACTTAAGGAAGCCTTTGTGGAACAGTCTTACAGAATTCTAAACAGGTCCCAAGGTCTGTATAAATACCCAATAATATTAATTCTCTATTCCTTGAATGATCCAGAAAGGCATTTACGTATTCAGGGTAAAATCTTTACAGTTAACATAGATGAAGCATCTAAGTTTCTTCGTAGTTTGGTTTGTTTTCTCCAAGGGTTCGTCAGCTGGTAAAAGGACAAAGCTGAACATGATGTGAAAATGATAAATGACTACTTCAAAATGTGGGGTACTTATCTGTAAGTATTGTATTTTAGGATTGGGCAGTGTAATTTCAAATTCGTATTTTTTCAATACCTGAAATTTGAATTGCATTGTTTTACAGTTTTGTCAATCTAAATCATTAATAATACATTAAATGAAACGATGAAAAACTCTGTTTATCTTTTTTTATCTACTCACTATGTACTGTTGGAATACTGTGTTCTTTCAAAGAGCTTTTAATCACTTATCTTATACTTAGAATTAATATTTCACACCTTCACCTGAACATTTCGCTTTTTTCAAACCCAAATTTATTTTGAAAGTTGTTTTTCCATAGGAGGTGAAAAAAAAAGGTAAGGGGTTGAGCAAATCTTAAGTCCCATGTCGAAACACCATTTTTTCCCAATCTATTATTTCTTAGCACTTCACTTTTCTACAGAGTTCCTGCAGGAGTCTGCAATATTCACCTGTGCAAGGAACAACCTATTGTAATTTTTCTTTCCTTGATTTCCCTGTAGGCCCCCTCAAACCCTGTAGGGGCCTTTTTGCAGGGATGATCAGTTTTCAATGGCCTCTCCTGTGCTTATAAATGCAATGCTCCTAATGAAGATGTTGAGTCCCTTGAATAAGGAGATGGGCACATAAGCAAAATGTGCACTGTCCACTCTGTACCCAAAGCAACCATAGCACCACAGTCTAAGAGATGACACAATGTAGCATTCTAAACATGGAAGATAATAAAAATAAATGCAGGAAAGCTGTCAAAATTAGGAATAACTACTAATTTAGCTTGCACAAATACAAGGCTGAGAGTTGCATGTGGAATAACACCCACTTGACAGAGGTGTTCTGGCTGATGGGCTTTCAAAACGAATTAGGATTTCCGTAGGGAAAGTGAGGATCTTTATCTCCAGGAAAAAAAAAAGATCTTTGAAATTTGCCTTGCAAATACAAGAAAAAAGCCATGATGATGTTGACCAAAATCTTTTAAATCCTTATGTGAGAGGCCTTTCCCTCAGATCTGAGGGAGGGCTTCTTATAAATTATACTATTTGTAATGAGAATGTCAAATTGAGAAGCCTGACTTGGAGCACATTTATCTTAATTTTACCTGTCTAGAAATTTAACCAAGTGAAAATGAAATAGTTTCTGGGTTTCATAATCTCATTTATTTTATTACGTGTTACAGCAGAGAAATATATCCCGTAATTAAGATTTTCAGAAAAAAGCTCAGACTTTTAGTTAGCCACCTGCACAAGTTTTGCAAATGTTGAGCTCCTGCTAGCTTCCATCCACCTTGGAGACATGGGTAAAATTAGTTTTATTTTCTTGTAAGTTCACTCAATTTCAGTACAGAACAATGCAACTTTGAAAAATGAAGAGGTGATGCATAGGAGAAGCAAGTATAACTGAGACCTGTCTGTAATATAGAATTTAGCCACCAACCATCTGTCTTTTGCTTACACCAAATTTTTAATACTGTTAAATGAAGGTCATTGAATAAGTTATCGACAGATAAGTAGAGATTGCAGAAGTGGGCCTTGTGATTACGTAGGATCAGATATATTATGAAGTTTCTTAAAGAGAATATAAATTGCACGAAAGTAACTTTAAAAAGAACAAACAAACTTCCTTTTGCTAATTTTGTGTGTTTATTTATTTGTCTAGTTGGTTGAGTTTAGGGTTTTGTTTGTTTGATATTGGTTTTTTTTTTAAATCATCAGTGCCCACATCCTGATTTAAGTTTCTTCAGTGTAAATCCTCATGAAATGTTGACTTAAACTACAATACTCTAGTATTTGTTATTGTTATTCTATCCCACTAAAATCTGTGGAATCACTCCAGATGGGAACAACTGCAAACAAATTCTTGTTACTTATAATTTAGCTTAACCAGAGAACAAAGCTTCTGTTTGTATTAGAAAGCCTTGAAAGTGCAACAAATAACGATTGTTAGATATTTAAAAAAAAAAAAAAAAGCAACGTTTTCTTTTTGAATTCTATTCCTTTCTCATTTAATATGGAATTCTACTGCCAAATATGTAGCTATATGGGGAAAAAAAAAACAACCTGGTTTTGTTTTGCTCTTTTAATCTGTTATTTACCTTAGGTGTAATGAATCTATTTAAGATAAATGTTTTTGACATGTGTCTTGATTTTGATTTTGGCTTAATAGCTGGAGAATTTAGATCTTCAGACAGTCTTCAAAACTATAATACATTTGATAATATTAATTGCATTTTTTAGTTTTTAATGTTAGAAATTAGCATATATTAGCATTTCTCTTCCTTAGATATTAACTTTTAATGTATGAGAAGCAGTTCCTTATATTATTAAAGTAATATGCAACTCATGTAAGGACTGTCCTAAATTGTTGAACAAACTAGAATAGAATAATTTATGAGACCCAAGAAATTAATTTTTTGGGTTTTGTACAGTTTAATGTTTCTCTGCTCCAGGTTTGACACTGTAAGGCAAAATGCCTTCACTGGTCAAAGCCAGAATTAAATAAATAAATAAATCGAACTATTTATGTGAAACAGAACATTATTAATAAATGACTGATTCCTGAAAGGAATTCAGCTTTCAGTACTCACTGATATACATGAGTTTAATATGCTAAGAAATATTGCAGGTCAGCACCATTAGGAATCAGCTGTTTCTGAAGAAAGAGAAGTTAATGAGTCCTGAAGGCAGAAAACTTAATTTGTTTGTAAAAAAGAAAGAACAGTTTAGTGCTCGAATTTCCCGACTGGGGAAGAAGGTTGAGCTTGATCTTGGCAGGAGTGAGAGTTTGTAAGGGGTTACAGTGTGTTCGCAGTTTAAGGTCATTAATTCAGTTAATGTGACCAAAGCTGGTGTCTCAGGGAGTTTCTTGACAGCTCTGAGAGCAGAAAGAGGAGAAATCTTGTGACTGTGTCTGCAGAGATGCCTGCAGCAGTGCCAGGAGTGTGTCCAGAGACACTGCTCTGCCCTTTGCAATGAAATCTCCTCCTTGTTCAGGGAAGATGAAGTCTCTAGAGGCCTTCTTGAAGTATTTTAACTTTTCCTCCTCTAACTGATTAATGCAAACTAAAATCATTCAAGATTCAAACCTGATTAGGTTTGCATATTTGGGGAGAGAGTGGTGGAGCTAACACAAGGTGCATCTCTGAACTCAGATGGATTTACGCTTCTAGGTGTCACCTGAGCTTTCTGATGAAATGCTAATACAAGCACATTTGTCAGATGATAGTCTCAAAAATTTAGTCATAAATGGTTTTTGGAAGACTCCATATCTAGCAGGCAGTCAAACCCATTACATGTCAGGTTAACCTGTTGAGAAACACAAAATTATCTTGAAAGCTATGAAGAAAGCCTCGAGAGATGTCGTTGTACCAGAACAAATTACATCTTGAGGAAATCTAAAATAAACACTTGAGTTTTTAGTCAACAAACCTGTAAAAAGAGTTTGTGTCAACATAATTTTCTGACATGAGACCACAACGGGTTATTTTGGTGAGGCAGGTGACAAAAATTCAAACTTTCCAGTGAGTCCAAAGGCTAATCTAGTGTGCTGTGACTCTGTAAATCCAGCCAAAAAATAAATTGTCAATAGATATTTTTGACTGCATACACCCCCTCCAAACTTCTCTGCTTATCTGTCTTGAAAAATAAAGATTTTTTAAAGCATTTCATGTAAAAAATAATGGAAGAAAATACTTCATCCCACACACCAAAAGAAAGAGAAACAATTACCTTCTAAAATGCTACACTGAGTTTCAAGGTTTGCCTATTTCAGTCTACCAACTCCAACTTTTCACATCACAGGCAGCAGTACTGTCAGGGGAAGGTTAATTTGAAATTTGTCTTTTTCAAGCTCATTTTAAAGCAACCTTGTTATTTCGGTAATCTAGTGTGATTCTTCAAAATTCAAATATCCTAGGCTTGCAGGTTCTCCATTCTTCATTAATCTCTTCCGAAAGGACATCTGAGTAAATAACATGCTATTTTCATTTTATTAGTACATATTCTGTGAATCCATCACTTGCTGCTATTCAGCTCTATGAAATTCTGTGGGTATAATAGCACCCACTATCCATTTTCTAGTTCATTTACTTAGACACACGCACACACTCTAAATGGTTTAAAAGGAAACCTAAACGTGGTTTTTATTATTTGTAGCTAAGCATAAGTAGTCCAAATTATTGTTTCACAAATACTTACTGTTGCCATTATTATGTTTCTCTACTCACCTTCCTTGACTTGCAAGCTTGCCTCACAATAATAGATATTTCAGTAGTTTTATTACGTGCCGTCTCTATTTGCACCGTCTATTCAACACGTTCTTCATGCAGAAAGTGGAAGCTACTTTCGTCACTCAAAATCATGAATGCAGCTGTAGGCCAGAGTTGTCAGAGACTGTACAGACTGCAGAAAATATTGTCTTTTTATGGTAGTCAGTTGCCTGTTATTCGCAGAAGATTTAGTGCAGTAAAAGGGAAAGCTCTTCAGGATAACCTTTAAAGTGCTGTTTCCACAAAGGAAGACTTGAATTCTTACGAAGGCTGCCTAAGTGCTCCAGCAACTTAGATGGAAAAAAACAGGAAGGGAGGATTTGAATCGTGGGCCTTTATGCCTATGACATATTACCTTCCAGATATCACCATTCGCACTTCAATCTGTCAAACAGCACCATGGGGAACACAGGCTACTGCAGTCATCTCCTGCTAAGGACGTGATATCAACTATTCCATCCTGCCGTGCACCCAAAAGAGAAATATGGTTAAAGATAACCTCTGGACACTTACCACAGAGGTGGGTTATGAAAGGTGAGGCCTCTATTGAATATATTCTTTCCTGCTAAAATAGCTTAAGGCTGGATGGATTTGTTACCAAAATGGAGTTAAATGGGAGTTAAAACAATGTACAGACAAGGCTGTCCTGTTGAAACTGCAGGAATGCCTGGACCTACGATATAAGTGTGAGGTCTGTAGTTAAATCTTGACGGTTTTGAACACTACTGCCAGGAGTCATCAGTCCCTATTGTGTGAAAAGCAGTTTTGCAGTTGAAGGTAAGTTTCAGGAGCGACTATCAGGGATCTCTGCAGCTGCTTTGGTTGGGTTAACATCTGCTGAATTTTAATCTGGAAAGAGAAACTCAGCTAAACCGCTTCGGCAGAAGGTAATGGAGATACTGGGTCAGACTTTCTGTTCTGATCCAGATGGTTTTTAACAGTTATCCAAACTATATTTGAAATTAAGTCCTTTAGTCTGCTAACAGGGGTTTTTTGGAGGGGTTCTTGGTTTTCAGGTGGAGTTTGATGTTAAACCATGAACGACTCCATTCATAGTTAAACAAAATTTTATCTTTAAATATTGGGTTTTCAGCAGTTGGGTATCCACATTGTGCTGCTCTGTGGATGAGTTATAATGGGACAGAGCAATTCTTAATCTGTCTAAGAAAATCAGGCCCGTGGAGTTTAGCCTATCTGTGTTTCCACGTGCTGTTTAAACTTCTCCATCCCCTCAATAACATTCTAATCTTTTGTGCACTTCCAGCAGAGGACAGAGGCAAATTATAGTTTTATTCAAGGTTTTTGGAAATAAAATTGTTGGGCAGGAAAATGCACAGTATCAGTGTAGACATGCAAAAAATAATAGCAGATTTTCATTGCAGTATGAGACATACTTCCCTAGGGAGAAAAGCATTTCTCAAATGTACCAAGAGCTTTGAAAACTCTTCCCATAAGTTTATCCATCAAGGCTGGTACTAAAAACAATGGAAGCAGACTTCCTTAGCTATGATATTTGACAACTGCCTCTCTGCCTCTGGACTTCCCGTGGGAATCAGGTCAATTGAGTAGTGACAAGCTAATTATTGTGTGGTATCTGGCTGTTTTATCTTCATGATTTCAGTTCAATTCCCCAGTGGAGACACTTACATCATGAGGAACCCAGCACTGCAGGAGAGCACATTGCAAACCAGAGGCTTCCACTGTGAAAAACTTCCTTTTTACAAAAAAGAGATTAAAAACTTCGGCAAAAATGCTGCACTTCAAACCCTCATCCACTTCCGCTGGTAGATGCATAACTTCTCTGACCTTCTGCAGGTAATAATTTGCCTTGAAGGCTTCCAGTTCATAGAGAGCTGGTTTCTCTTCTTTCCAAAAGGGAGGGACTGCTTTCATAGGTTTCCAGCAGGATGACAGAGCAATACATGAAAACAGCCTGTACTCTTTGCTCTGTAGATTAGAGAACTTCCATATATCTTCCTTCACTTTATAAACAGAAATTTTTGGAATAATTTCAGTGAGTTTCATTCAGTGTCATTTTATTTTATTAAAAACACACACACACACCAACCCCCTCTCCGCCTCCCCCCAGTCCCTGTTTAGGGGGTTTGGGTTGTTTCAATAATTAGATAGATTTCAGCAAGAGGGGAATTTTGTGAGACCCCTTGACTAGAGACACCCCCTTGTGAATACCTGACAAACAGCTGACTGCAGACAACTGAATAACCACCTTACCAGGGCAATATGAAGAAAATTAAGCTGATTTTAGCTACTGACAGATCATGTATTTCTGATTGAAGTCTAGTATAACAGAATGCACTCTGTTTCCTTGAAGATATTTCCTTCAATGTATCTTTAAAGAGTATATTATTAGACTGTCTTAATGCAAAATGATCAGCTGAAACTAATCTCACTAATGAGGTTCATTTGTTCTTTGACAAAGCAATAAATAGTTTTCTCAAGAAAAAACTTAACTAATAGCTGAGCCACAGCCTTATAATTAATTTTTTCTCCAGTGGTAGCAAGCACAGAAACAAACAGTAAATTTTTCATTTGTTCATCTCCTCAGAGCAACTGTTTAGCACAGATATGCTTGATTAATGGATTTAATTTGTTCCCTTCTCCTCCAGTCAGCTTTCATATTACACTGGTTATCAAAGGATGGGACAATAATGTGGCTGCTCTCATTGTACTGTATTCCATCAGTGTCAGGGCTGCCTTCTAGCTCCGGGTCTGCATCTTTAACCTTTGCAGTCCTCCTGGATCTTTCATCAATCTGTGTTACAGTCACCTTGGGAAGGAAAAGCAGAAGCACTCAGTCAGCACTTACAGGTAGTAAAGTGTGTCATTATTTCTTACAAAATGCTGGCAGCAGTGCACCTTTCATTTCCCACAGAAATATGATTTGTGAGATGAGCAACCCTATGGTTAAGAGAGGAAAATGTAAATTAATCGTCTGCTTACTACTTGTATGTTTTATTTATATTTATGTGTGTGAGTAAACGTATAAATTATGTGATTTTTTTTTAACCTCATGGGGTTTATATATACATACACCCTATATTTTGCTGATTTAAAATCTGATTACTATTATATACTTATATTTTGTATGCCTGGTTCAAGCAACACCATAAAAAATAAGACAGACTTCAAAAACTTCCATTTCACAATGCTAGTTCCCTCTCAGCAGAACAGATATAATCAGAGAGACTTGCTAAGGTTATTCCAGATTTCAGGCAGGAAAAGGGATGCATAATTACAAGATGCCATGTTCCTCCAATTTCTATCATACTCGAAAGGAGTTTAACCAAATTTAGTGGGAAATATATCACTTCTGTATAAACGGCAAATTACGTGCTTATGTAAAAAATCAAGTTTAAAAAATCATTAAGAACTACTGAAATAAAAGCCTGTTTTAGAGTGCCACTGTGGGCATGTATCATGCACATTCTTCGAGGATGATGGCATGCAACTGGGAAAAGTATTTGTGGTGAATTTGTAGTTTACATTCAGCTTTAGTGATTCAGCACACTACATAAATGAGTTATGTGCTTTCTGAGGTGTCAGATGCATCTCAGTATTGGACAGCAGTACAAATACTTATATGTGTTCTGATTTTAGTAGTGTAGAAATGCTGTAAGAGGCAGCCTGGACCTAAGAACTTTTACAATATTAGTAGAATTACTAATTAGAATTCCGCTTAGTAGAATTACTAAGAATAATTACACATTGAAAGAAAAAGAGATGAGTATGAGCTGCCTAAAGTCCCGGAGCAAGCTGGTGTCATAGCCAAGTGTGAGCCTGAGATCTGGATCCTGCTCAGATGTGGCTGCCTGTGTTGTTTCTGTTTAAGGGCCTTCTGTCATGTTATTTCTGACATACTTAGTTTAGGAGGATTGAGAAATACCATGATGCTCACTAGACATTTTAATACTTGTCATATCAGGAGGAAAACCATCTGTTATGCAGAGTTTAGCTTAGAAGAACAATATACCCTAAAGCCTTCATTTGTCAGTGACAATAATGGCCTGACAAATTGTGAAATATTGGTGCAGGATTTTCTCATCCATCAGGATCACTCCATTCATTTTGTCTATTTCAAAATGTGAGCATCAATTGATATATTCATGAATTTAACTTTTCTTTTACCTGACCCCCTAGAAAGTGAAATTGTAAAATCAAATTTAAAAACTCCATGGTTCCCGTTAGATACTTTCTTACTTTGATAATTTCATTATGATCAAGACATCTAAAGACAAATGTAAATGAACAAATTAAAAATACATAAAAAAATAGGTGATCATCTATTTAACAATGAGATCTTTTAGGAACAATTTTGAAACTAATATTGACCAGGGTGATAGCTTTGAAAAAAAAAAACTGTGATTCTAGTCCCCCTTTTTTAGTCCCTTTTTTTTTTTTATTTTCTAATTTAGTAGATTTTCTTGTGTTTGTTCCTCAAAGATCTTATCCCCCTCACTCAGTTAAAGACAGTTTGGTTTGCCAAGCCGAGTTCAGGATTCCCACACACAAATGTTTGGTTCTTCTGATCTTGGAAATTTCTGAACCAAATTAGTTTTGGTCTTATTTAATCAGGATTTTTTCTTGTTTCAATGAGAAACTCCAGAGGAAAAATTAGTCATGTTTTATCTGTGTGATATTATTTTGCTTGGTATAACGTATGCTTAAAATGTCTACTGAAAGTCTATTTAAATTAGAGTTTATTTTAAATTTCTGTGCAATTAATTTTTACTTTAGAAAAAATATAGTATAAAATTAAGTAAGGCTAGCATTTTTTCTATGATGTAAATTCCTATTTGTGTAAGTTTTCCAGGAAAAACAAAATCTGGAAAAAACATTTTAATAGCTGTATCTTGAAATTACAGAAATATTGCAGTTAAAAGCCTTTTAAAAGAGAAGGTTTTTTAACTACTTGGATTAATTGACTTTTATTACCTTTTATCACTTCTTTCTTTCAAGGTTAGCTTTACAACTAATGTTGACATAAGGGAGTTGAAACAAAACTGTGAAAATCAACACAAAATAGCCAAAAGCTGATGGCTTTTCTAAAAAGAAAATAATAGACCTCTCAAGCAGACAACGGAGTTTTAAAGATCCCATCCCCTGTCTGGTGATAATAGCTGCTCTATGTTACAGAACAGAAAACAGAAGCCATCAAACACAGAAAGGCAAAAAAACCCCAGACTCCTAATTATGTGTGCCTGGAAATGCTGCCTCACTAACAGTTTGGAAAATAAGAGCCTTTTGTTCATTCCTTAAATTTCCTGAGTTGATCTCTGCCCCAGGCTGAAGTCTTCCAAGATTACCTGAGCCTAAAGAGCTCAGGGCTTTCTAAGAGCAAAGCACAATTTCCTTCTACAGAGCCAGACACAGGAACCAAGAGAGGAGACTGATACGAGGACATATTTTATATGTTTCCAGTTAACTCACCTGAGTCTTTCTACAAATGTACCATAATTCTTTGTAGTTTTTAAATATTCGATGAGCCGTAGGTGTTTCTTTTATTCCAACGGAATTTCAACACTTTGGAAGCCAACCTACAGGCGTGCTAATGAATTCAGAGAATATTTGAAAGCAAAATTTTACCTGCTTCCTGTCTTGATAGAAAAAAAACAACCCCCATCCTGAAAAGTCTGATGTGGACACAGCAAATCACTGCCTTTTTTCTCAGCATGTGGACTGAAAAATGCAATGGAAAAGCCACTGTTATGGGTGATGGAGCTCTGCTCTGCTGGGCATGGCTGAACACCTCCCTGCCCATGGCAATATTTACATAAATAAATATTTAATACAATATTTAAATATTTAAATATTTAAAATTATTCATTCTACTTTGCTTGCATGTTGAACTGGTTTTATCCCAGTCCACGAGTTTTCTCACTTTTGCCCTCTCAATTCTTTCCCGGTCTCTCTGTGGGGTGAGTAGCAGGGTGATGTTTAGCTGCCTACCAGGGTTAAACCACGAAAAAAATGAAAAAAAAATCATGTTGAGTCCTACACGGTAATTATGGGATACAATAAAAATACTTTTTATGAATAGATGCCTTTGGCTCATGTAGGTAAAAATGAAGAATGATACAAGAATTAAACTGTAATTCACCTCATTTTCTGGCTGTACAATGAATAAGGCTGCCTTGAAACCATAGTTCTGCGAGTTCCAAGCTGAGGAATGCTTTATAAGACTATCTCGGCGGTGTTTTTTTCTCGTGCAGCACTGTGTGTACACGTGCCCCCTGGCACATTACAAAGTATCTATTCCAACTCTGTCATTAACACGAGCGCTAACAAGCCTGGAGATGACTTAGTGAAAGGTCAGGTGCTTCATTAAACCCACTTGTCAGCCACTGGAGGTTTTCCAGCTATGATGGTGAGCTGTGACAAAAGCAACCAAATTTACGTTATACTCTGCACAACTAACGCCAGGAAATCAGAGGCAATTTAGGGGAGCGACTGAGGGACTGGCCAAGAAGAGTTATACACATCTGCACTAAACCAAAGTGCCTCAATGCCCTGGCAATTAAAATACTGTTGTCTGCATAGAAGGGACCATTATGTCAAGCAGTTTGAGCCTGTAGTCTTCAGTCAAAAAAACAGGACAGGAGTTTTTTCTCTGAAGAGACAATGGAAATCAGAAAACGTCCTGCCATAATCTGTAGCATATTTCCAATCACTCAAGCGCAATTCTCACTTGGGAAGAATGTGAATGTTGCGTTTTGATGCAATCTATGCCTGCTGTGTGTCCCATATAACCAGTAATCCTAATGGGGAAACAAATACTGCATGTCTTCTATTTTCTACTTAAATACTCTCATCTGGCACTTTGACAGAGGAGGTCACAATCCTGAAGGCAATAATTCCCTTTTAATGTCCTGTTGCAAAATCCAAGAACAAAAAGAATGAGGTAGATATTGTTAATTTGAAGAAGGCAGCGCAGAATTCAGTTTTGGCGGAGGATCAGTTGCTGCACTTGTATTTGAAAGAGGCAAAGTAATTTCCTGGATGCTTATCTTACATCTTTTCCCTGTATTTAAAAAAACAATTAACCATTTTCCTGCCACAAGAAGAGCTCTGAATTTTACTTGAAAGGAAGAAGTACAAATTTCCAAATTAGGTGTAATTTTTTGCTATAGCCTACTTGTAGCACAACAAATACACATAACAAGCAAACCCAGAACAAAGAAAAGGAAGCAAATAAAAGAAATTAAGTATAGATATATATTAAGACAGTAAACTTGGGAAATTTGTGTATTTATGTGGTGTAATAATCTATTTTTAAATAATTTCATTTTCTGAAACCTAGTGCAAACGAAACCAATTTCAAACCTTCCTGATTTTTTTTACAAGACCTGAGAATAGCAAGCCCTTAACAAATAAGCAAGATTAGTCTAATGAATACTGTTGTAAGACTTAAATTCAGTTCTGTTCTGTACAAGAAATTTCCTGGGGAAAAAAAAAAAAAACAGTTAGAAATCGGTTAGCATTTCTTTACTTCTCTAGATACCAAAATCACAATTTTCTTACTTCAATGTTATGTGACAGCGATGGAGATTGAGAGGTTCTAAGCTATGATACTGATGGTGGAATATTCATTATGAAAAATAGAGATATATAGTTTGGAGTGTCTTTAAGAAAATATCTTCATTCTAGGAATAGCTCATAATGCAAGAGATAACAAAAATGCCTTGGTTTATTTTGGTTGGTTGGTGTTCATTGCATAAATGGACATCATGGAAGTTTAAAAATTGGACAATCTCTATGATTTGCTATTTCTACTGTGGTTTTGCCACTGTTAAGCCCTTGCACAACTGACATATACCAGAAGTAGAAATACAGCTTGTCAGCTGGCTTATTGAGAATACAGTGCATAAATGAAGTTTGGCTTCTTTTTATCTTCTAAACAGAGCTTCTGGTAGTGATAGATTTCTGTAAAATCCCAAATAATATTTCCTAAATTGGATATGAACAGAACATTTCCCTGATGCCAGAAGAAAACTTGCAGTTGCCGGTATCCCCTTAAACTAGAATTGTTGGGAAGGAGATCATTTGAACACATTTTTTCTCCATGTTGTACCAGAAGTTTCTGATTTCATCATTTAAAGAACACAGAGCTAAGTATTTCAGGAGGCACTGGTAAGCAAGAGAGTGAACAAAACAAAGTCTCAAAAAAATTGAAAGTACTTAAGATTCCTAAACATACAAAAACTCAGGCCCCTGCCATTCTTTATTATGTCCTATTTAGTGTGCAAATGCAGGTATGCTGTCACAGTCTGTGCTCTCATTTCATATTTCTGTGAAATTGCATCTGGTAAACTTTCTTTATAATGCTTTTTGTACTCTTTGTGTTCAAACAAGACAAATTAATCTGGTGCCATTTGAACTAATGTTTTCATAGTGTATTTTTGTGGATAACAAAGGACTTGAGGACCTGCAAGACCTGAGGTCTTTTTTTTCCTCGTGTGCATTTACATGTCAATGCCTTTCTGATAAAAGCTGTGAAGAAAAATATTTTCCAGACAGGCTTTTGTTTGGGTTATTTTACTTGTAACAGAGAAGATAACAGTTAATGTACAGCTTCACACTGAGGTGGGGGAGATCTTGTCAAGGATTGCAAAGGAAGCATGACTGTGCTCAGAACGTATCTCCCAGCTACTGCAGTCCCTCTTACGAACGGGGACAGCGACATAAAGTGTGATATGAGGCAGATTAGCTGCGTCTTGGTGTCTTCTGCCAGCACATTATGTTCATGTCATGTTCTTGAATTTCGTTTACAGATAAGCCCTGTGAGTAATTGTAGCATGAAAGTTAAAATTGTAATCTACTTTTGATGTATGGAAACAGAGGAAATTAGATTTAGAGAATCTTTCAAACGACATTGCATGTTATTTAGCTTTTGAGTACATAGTTTTTTACAAATACAGTTTTTTCCACTGCTTGTCTTTAAATGTTTTCAGTCTCCAATAGACCACAGTCAAAGGCAAGAGGAATAAATTGGTCACCAACAAGCTCTTGAATGAGTGGTTTTCCTCTTAACGCAGCAAGCCCTAATGGTCTTGCAAGCCTGGGTAGTCTTAATGTATAACACATGACGTTATACATTATCCTAATGGTCTGAATGTCATTAATATTCCACCTTAAGCACCAGTAATTACTACTCAAATGACATTTAACCTAAAAGCAACATTTGAGTAGATTCCACCACTCCACCTTTCTCCCACACATCTCTGTCAAATGTAAGAAGTGATTAGAAAATGGATTATATGATTTCCTAGTTGTTCATTAAAAAAGCCTCCCAAAACCCCTGTGAAATACAATAAGAAGAGCGTTCCATCTTAATATATTACAGTTCATCTTTCTGCTTAAAGAAGAATTTCCAGATTTAACAAAAGAAACTCAGTTTGCACAAGGATGTCACAATCCAGGGTGGCGTCATTCTACATTCCTGAGAAAATTTTGGGATATCTCCAGTCAACCTAGATGCAAGGAAATCTGCTGAAAAATGCCGATCTCAGGTATTAGTAAAAATCATCTGCCCATCAACCTGGCCACTCTGAAGGACTGGAAGTCATGGGAAACTGTGGAAGTAGGAGTTTGTGGAAAAAATACTTAATTTATTTTTGTTTGTGGTGTTTTGGTGTTTTTTTTTTTTTTTTGTTGGTTGTTTGTTTGATTGTTTGTTTTTTTAGCAAATCTTAGTTTTAAATACTAAGGTTAGCCAGAGATTTGGTTTTGGAAGCTCCCTTCCTCCCTTCACACTAAGCATAGTCTATCTAGATGACATATCTCCCTGCTGTGTCTTATAAATGATTCTTCTATGGATTCATATTTGTTCAGAGCTATGAAAGATAACTACCTCACTTTATACCTGAAGTTAGTCGTTTCCTCAGTCTCGGCAACATAAAAAACCCGTAAGGGTCATGATGAGAAATCGCTCACTTAATGATGTTAAGCGCTGGAATTTCACATCATTATAGAGAACTGTTAGGGCAGAGTTGTTTTGCAGGCAGCTACTTTCCTCTCTGATGTATCTGCTTTGCTTTGGGAATTAAAAGTTATCTTTGCATGTAGCTCGTGGAAAGATGAATCACTGTGCAGATCCCCTCTTGGAGACAGCAAATGAATATTGTGGAGGCGTTTTATTGCATTATTGCTACTCTGTGCCATGTCTACCATTTCACAAATACCATTAAACTGAAGATCAGTCATAATATGTGTAAGATTTAGCATAAAGAGGAGTTAGCATGCGTATATTTTCCATGCTCGAGCAGCAGACTGGCCCCTCTGGAATGTGTATTTACAAACAAACCCGCTTTGCTGGGAGTAATCATTGCAGCCACTTAGCCCTGTACTCACTTCTTGGCTGCTGTAAAACTGCTTCTCAGGAAAATAATTTTAGTGAGATGGACTTGCAGTGGCTACCTGGTTTCTAACAATCTTTAGTGACTGATGCTGGGTTTTATTTGTTGCCGGGAAAGACTTGGATACCTACAACGCCTACAGACCTCAGCAGAAGAGAGAGACAGCAAGAACACTCTTTATTTACCCTGACACTGGTGTTTGGGCAATGCCTGGATACATAACACTCAAGTCACTAGGTAAACCTGAAACAAGATGAACTTTTGTTTTGAAGGCCTCTGAAAGTGCCCTTCTAGGGCTTTTTGGGCTAAATGCATACCATTCTGTGGGCTTAGTCTCAGGACTTACTGGAAAGACTTCACACCTGCAAATTCTGAGGGTTCTTTCCCTGGGACTGCTGTAGTGATTCACTTTGAGGTGTTCAGGGATTTGCTGCATAGTCAGTTTCAAAAAAGTATTTTCTGCAAGGCAACTTTCAGGGGACTGTAATTGACAGAATTTCCTTTGCTTGAACCCAAAGACACACATATAAATAAACTTATCAGTAATGTCCCTGTATATCTTCAGTTTTTAAAATATAATTCAGGTTTTCTGTTGCAAAACACCTTTCCTGGTATGTTTCGTTTCCCAGGTTCTGCCACTCTGTCCTCTTTGGGTGCTCAATCTTGAACATCCAAGTAAAGGATCTGTGCACCTCATGATAGTCAGGGAAACTTGCAGCTTGACAGCAAAAGGGACAAAAAGCAAAACAGTGATACAGAAAAATAATAGTACCTCTTACTTATATATGACATTTTTTCTTTTGCACCCATCTTACAGTGCAAAACTAGTACTCCCCCAGTTTCAGATTCTGCTAAGCATGACATACATCATTTGATCCTTTGTTTAAAAAAGTTTATTCATAACTACATGTTTTGTAAATACCATCTAAGTTATTCCTGAATGAATGGTATGAAATACTTTTCACTGCATATTTACTTGAAGATAATGAAAATTGCTTGAGAAATTTCCATAAAGATATATAATATTCTAGGCTTAATACCCATCTGATTAAAAGCTTGAAGAACATTGGGTAAATCTCTGATATAAAGGTAATTTTGATAAAACTTTTATTGGTTTTGAAGATAATCTTTCATAAATAAGACAGATTCCAAGAGTTAGTATGTTCTACAGCAGCAGTAGAGAGCCAAATGTAGGAAATCTTTTGCATTCCTTTGTGTGAGTTCCATTATTTTAGGGGTGTTTTCTCCCTGCATGTTCTGTTGGTGTGAATTGTAAAACAGCAGAAAAAAAAATATTTTTTCCACCTTTGTTTCTGAAAGAAATTTCCATAAGAAAAGGTGAAAATCATGGTTTAGGGTAATTTTGCTGGTCAAAATGAGAAAAAAAAGATGTGAAGCCTGAATCAGATTCCTGCCTCCTAGCCACAGAGTATATTTCAGTGTATGTGTGATGGAGCTCTCTTATCAAATAGCACTGTTCTCTCTCTGACATTGAGTCTCACATTATTGCTGACCACAATTTTCCTTCCAGATCTTTCCGTGCTGAATGACGACTGTCTGCAGCCTGCCCAATGTGGCTTATCATTTTTTTTCCTTGCAGATGTTAGCAACTTTATCTGCAAGCAACCTCACTGAGACCTTTTCAGGCCAAGGCCAAGCAAAATGCTTTAGGGTTTGCAAATATAACCTATTTAAACTTAAATTCCATAATTTTGATGGAAATTATTTTGGAAGCATCAGAACAAGTAGCTGAGTAGGAGCTTGGGAGTGGTTGATGGCGCTGAGTAAGAAGATGGTAACACCTAGCCATCATTAAGGACAATGACTTCAGCTGTGAATTTCTTGTCCTGCCCTGGAAATCATGGAAGTTATTTATATGGATGGTGCTGTAGCCCCTCGGGATGAGCGTCTCACTGGTGTGCAGCCCTTTGTATTTGTAGTTTCTGAAGTGCCTGACTTCTCTTCAAAAGTTCTTCGTTTGATTACATTGAAATGAATCCCCACATTTAAAGAATACTGGGTAGAGGATGCAGAAAAATCATATTAAACTGGCGTTCTCCTACCACTAAACAGAACATTTATGAAAGAAGAAATCCAGTAACATTTCTTTAATTTCCCAGCTGAAACACAAGCACTGTTAAATCACTGCCACATGCATATTTAACCTTATACTGTGTCAGGAGAGTCTCATATTGTGATTATAAGGCTGGGTTGCTGTTCCACAACTGATTTTTTTACTTTGCTTTAACAATATGTATCTCCAATAAACATTGTCAGGAATTTTAAATTAAAACAAATAACATGGACCATTGGCTAACAGATCTTGAATCTTTAGTAAATGACCTAACTTCATTATTGCTTGTAGGGATTTAGGAGACAGTGAAAATACCTCATTCCAAGGGGAAAGCTCCCAGAAATAGAGAGTTTGGGTGTAACATGTGCATGGTGCAAATAATAGCTATAAAACTATTTTTAGTTTTATTTTTAGAGATACATTTTAAAGCCCAAATAAACCAACTAAATTGTTATTTCTCTTGTTAAATGCTACACTAAAAAGACCAAAGGAAACAGTTCCCCTAGGTGGAAGTAGTATCAGACAGCATACCTATATGAAGGTTGACTCGGTGAAAAAAATACATAAATTTCTGACAGAAAATAAATTATTATGTAAAGAGAAAAACAAGGAATAACATCCTTAAAAACTTTTTTACTCAAAGAACTATATCCCTTACACTTGTCCTGTACAGATATGCCCATCCTTCAGGATATTCTGTATTGTAAATCCAATAAGTGGCCTAAAGCCTCTTATTCTCAATGCTTTTGTGTGACTATGATAACAATTTGACAATTAAACACTGGTTTAAATAACATTTTAAACCTATTGTTAAAGTTAAAAAAAAAAAATCTGCTTGTTTTCTTTTTTTGCAGAGAGGGAAAGTGTTAAAGGACCGTTGCTCATTATAAGTATGTTCAGAAGAAACAATCTCACCTAACCTTGCAATTATTGTTGCAGGAGCCACGTTTTTTTCTCTTTTCACTCTTTTAAGGGCTGATACATTACCCATGAAAGTCAATGGAAGGTTATCAGGACTTACAGGAATAATTTACCACAGCTAAACATCTGCTTTGCCTTCAGAGACATGTAAGCAATCAGTCATGTTTGAGTTTCTCAATATGTTACGTATAACTGAGTGTGCATTAATAAGAATTATGAGTATAGATTTTTTAATTTTTAAAACAACATATTTTGTTAAACTCTGATGTAATAATTTGACCTGCAATTTGTTGGATCATGTGAAGAAAGGGTCGCTTTTGTTATTTTGAAATTATTGCAAGAAAAGAAATACGTAGACTATTATTTTATGATGAAACATAGGAGGAGTGTAATATACGCTCTTCAAGTTTCTATGAAAATGACTACAATTGTTACTGTAAAGTTTTAATTTCTTTTCAATATTTTCTCAAATAAAAATTGTTTCCTTCACACCCCTTAAATAAGTAAGAGTTTGTTGACAAGTAAATTTTTAAAAACCTGCATTGTGAATCCTGAGTAATGCAGTGATTTCATTACTTCACAGCACCTGAAGGACTTTAAGAAAGAGACATTTGCAGCTTCATATTTGCAGTGTAAGTTACTGAGAAGAAAGAACAGGTAAGACCACTTATAAATCTAGTCATACTTAAAGAATTAATCTTTTTGATTCTAACCTTTTAGAGGTAAAGATGGCACCACAAATACAAGCAGGTTTTAGCCTGCTATTGCAACCTTCTATCAGAAATTACATATAATGGTGCTTCAGGAAATGTTCGTTCTGAGGCTAACGAAATGGTGCAGGTTTCCCTCTCTAATGTTCCAGTCCATCTGGTAGAAAAGTTGCTGCCTCTTATTGAACTTGATGGGATTTCCAGAATAAGTTATTTGATAACAGGGCAAGTCTTTCATAACTCTTTTTCTGGTGGCCTCTTCTACCAAAATGGCACCTGAAGCACAAGGCTGGAAGATGAGTAATTTCTTAATAGTAAAATGCTGAAATATATCATATATTATGTGTTTGTGTCATGGTAAAGCTCAAAAAGTACTGCAGTTCATTTTTTTTTAAAATAAATAAAGTTGGGTCCGCACACAAATTCATTTACAAGATCTGAAATACATATATACCTCTTCCTGTAAAGAAGAAACAAGTGTGTATCACTGCATTTTTTCATCATCTCTGTAAAGAGGCACCCCATTTTTTTTCATTTTCTCAGTCAGTCAAAATGGGAGTAAAGAACCAAAGTGAACAGTTTAGCAGGTGATGTAGTAATCTGGTTTTTTGGTTGTATACATGTTGGTGCTACAAAAATTGGATCCAAAAAAAAAAAAAAAAAAGCCAAATCAAACAAAAATTCCTCACTAAACTTAAATTCTTGTGTCTCTTTAGAGAAGAAAAGAGCAACAATTGACTTCAGGAACAACAAAATCTTAAGTTATTCTATTCCTTATTTTCCCAATCATAGTAGCCAGGAGAAGTGGTATTATGTAATTAAATTAAATGGAAGTTAAGCTTCTGGATAAAAGAATTGCCTCTTTTAGCATAACATGAAAATTTTAATCCAAACTGTTCCTAGATTAAGTATACACAAGGCATTGGTTCTTCCTTTCTCACCTGATTTGCAAAGAAATCAATGAACAGAAGCACTTTTTTTTCCATAGGCTTTGTAGTTTTTTCTCAAGCTACATTTAGAAAGATATTTTCCTATTGGAAACTGAACTCCTTCTTTAGACACAACAAAAATTCCTTTTTTGGCGTCTTGGGATTGTATCCCCAACCCCTTCAGTTATATTCATCTACATGAGCATTTTTGTAGAGAAATGTAAAATTTTTCCTCACTCTTTTTCAGCAGATGTTAATCTCTGCAGTCTGGGAATATGATTTGTTCTTCTATGTCACCTTTGAACCGACAGGCTAAAAATCCTTTCAAACTTCCGATTGCAGGAAAAGTTTGCAAAGCAGAGAAAAGGAGTGTATGAGTTCACTTTGAACCAGTGTTAAATAGGCTTTATTTAATTAAGGTAATGAAGTAGAAAACCATATCCAGTTTGAAACCTGGCTGTGAATTCGGATAGACAGACTGCAAGTGTAATGTTTGGAGACACAAGGAGTCTCTAGACTGAGAACCTCATAAAGAAATAAGGGGTTTATTTGTCTCAGTGTTGGGATCTCTGACGTATCTTAAAAGAAATTGACTGTTACAAAACAGGCAACTAGAACACTCTGAAAGAAATCAGGTCCCATTATGGCTTTTCATACAGAGTATGGAAAATTAGGGCATCCAGATTGAATAATTACATGTGAAGGTTTGTGTCAGTGTCCTTGCTCTGATGAAAATCCAGATGGCATCAGTAGGTGAGTTGGCAGACTTCAGATCCCTTGCAAAGAAATATAGGCTTGAAAAAGTTATACAGGGACTTAAAAAAAAAATTGAAAATGGAAATCTATGAACAATTCAATAATTTCACAAATTATATCATCTGAAGTACTTTTATAGCTCCTTCAAAAGATGTTGTCCTCATACTGCCCCCCAAACCTGTCCAGAAAAAAACTCAGTACTGGAACAGGGATTTCTATGGATTCAGTGCATGCTCTCTACTACTATGGGTTTTTCCATTTCATGTACCAGCACATTCCAGTTTCTTTGATTTGAAGATGTCCCAGAGTGATTCCTCTAGCGACAGCTGGAACAGTCTGGTATTTCAGCTGATAGCTGCTATTTGGATGCAAGATTGAAGTTACAAAAGTATCATAATTCATGAAATAGAGAAGCGTTCTGATTACCTCTAATTTCCATATATGTTATCTGAACAGAACAAATCTAGACAGAATATCCTTTCATTCTGAATAAACAGTTCTGGTTCAGAGAAGGGTGACCAGTCTTGTAAGCCTATATTTAGGGAAAGCATTAGTACCAAATCACAGCTGGTTATTGAAATTTACTTAAGCAGCAAGTTCCAAAACTGATGTTTGTGAGAATGGTTTAGGTGTTTAGGGGGTTTTTGAGTGTCTTTCTCTTCAGACATATTGCCTAAGTATTTGAAGTTTAGCTTTGAAAATTGTGCGATAAAATATTGTTTAAAAACAGTAGCAATAAAATCAAAAGTTTTAAAACCATGGAATAAAGGAAATGCTTGCAGATGAAAATTACTTTAATATGTGTGAGGAGAGAAACTCTAGTTCATGGAAATACAATTGAATGGTGTTTATGTAACCCTCTAAAAAAAAAAAAAAAAAAAAAAAAAGTTGAAGCAGACAAAGCCCATCATTATAATTCACTGAAAGTCTATGTCATCAATTTGCTGGCATAGAAATCCTGCATTTTTGGTTTGTGCAGTTACTTGCGTGAAGCTCTCCTTTAGCCCTGGAGCAGCTTTCCTCCTGCTATGCAAATCGCTGATGCAGGCTCTCCCCTCTTCCACACAAAGACAAGATGTTATAGGAAACAGAGCTGTCTTTTATGGTTTATTTATGTACCCCCTGTTTTTTGAAATCTTCCCTTACAAAGGAATATTGTGTATATATCTCTATATTTTTCAAGGTTAAAAATAACATCAAATTAAGCCAAAGTAGGTGCTGTGATTTGACTTTAACCAGGGAAGCCTAAGGTCACCAAACACCAATGATCTATTTGAATATACCGTATTGATACAGACTTTACATTTTTGTGACAGTCTTACATAGCTGTACAACAACTCTGTGCACGTGTATTATTTGTGAATATAAAATAAATAAAATTTAGAGGGGGATTTCTACATGTGAATACACATACTTGTTTTATTAATGGCTATGTTGTGATGTACAGTAGATATCTATCTTCTATTTTTACAAAAAGTCCACTTTCAGCCTCTAAATCTTAAATTAAACTGCCATGGATTCATAAAAAAAGAAATAAAATCTACTGAAATAAATTGCCTCTGAAATAGATTTAAACTTTGCAAGAATTATCAGCCTCTTGCATCTAGTGGGGAAGGCAAAATATGAAGGAACTATTAAATTCGTATCTCAGCGATTACAAAACAGTATTTCTGTATCTGTAGTACATGAGATTGCAGCACTCTGAGATGTCTGTAAAACCAAGGAATCTGTGATGATAACTAAGGGAATTAGCAAACAGATTAAGGGCCAGATTGATTACCAGAGGGGATAAAGGGTTCACAGTTACTCGCACATACATATTCCCCTAAGTTCTGCAGTAAACCAATGCTCCTCATCGGAGCTAAGGATGGCAGAAGCTGTTCTTCAAGATCTATAACAGATAAACTCAGCATATTCCAGGTGTAATTATGTTTGAGAGTCCATAAAAAAGGAGGAAGGAAAGGGAGGAAATGAAGAAAATTTAGTTAGCTGATAATCTCTAAACAGGCTGAGTAAACCTCAAAGTGGTAAACAAGGCAAAATAATGACAAAAAAAAAATCAAAAGAAACCAATATTTTGCTTACCTATTAACAAGTAACAGTTTCATTTAGAAAATAGACATTCCAAAAGAAAAATAGAAACATAATTTTGGGGGATAATCCACTAAAGATAAGAGTGGCCTTTTACAAGACAACTACCAGCTTACTGCAGGACTAGAAAACAAACATGTAGGGTCCTAATGAGGCATACACAGAAAAGTTGACACCAAGAAAAGGCAATATTAAATTAAGATACTCCTGGCAGCAGAGTAGCTTGCAAAAAATTCATACTGAATATCATATTCTCAACAAAATCTAGCCTGGTGTGCCTCTCCATCTCTTCCTATGTTGATGATGCTGCGAATAAGTAATAATAATAATTAAGGAGTAAGAGATACAGTAGAGAAACATTAGATACTCTTTAAACAAACATTAGTGGTGTATAATAGACTCTTATCTCCAATTTACAGTCACAGATTTGAAGGGTGGGCTGTTCATTGGATAATGAATTGGCTGGAGGGACACAGCCACTGAGTTGTGCTCATTGGCTCCATGTCCAGGTGGAGGCTGGTGATGATCCCTCAGGGCTCTGTCTTGGGAATTTAAAGAAGATTTCCAGTACCCAAAGGGGGCTTATAAAAAAAAAGGGAGAGTGACTTTTTGCATGGGCATGTAGTATTAGAACAAGGGAGAATGGTTTTAAACTAAAAGAGGAGATATTTAGATTAGATATTATGAAGAAATTCCTTTCTGTATGGATGGTGTGGACCTTTCCAACCCAAGCAATTTCATGATTAGTTTGGTATGCATGGGTTTTGTTTGCCTGTAACGTCTCAAAATAACAGCAACCTGTGCTGCAAATGCAATTTTCAGCAAAAAAAATAATAGTAGTGGAACTCCTCTAACTCAATGGATTTTGTTTTCCCTTTTTTGCCTGAAATGTGCTATGGTGAAATGAACTCGGAAAAATGAGGCTTAGAAACAGAGCCTTGCTGCTATAACCAAGTTCTATACAGGTGAAAGATTCATAAAGCGGTCATCTGCTCTGCAGTAGTGATTATTATTGCTGAGAAAAAAAAAAAAACACAGCTCTCTTTTTGATCCTAATCATTGTTATCCATTACATGTTCCTTTCATATAAACACAATAAAAGAAAAATTCAAACCTCTTTTGAAATCCACACAGTGGAAAGGCAGCAGCATTCCTATTTTTAGTCACAGTTAACAAGGAGAATGAAAAATGCTTCAGTAAACTGTGCATGGCAAATAGCATTTGCAAGTGCACTTCCTATCTTTCCTTTATTATCTTTGCTGGAAGTGCAGGTGCTGCAAATAGAGAGTGACCACCATTAATTCAACAGCGTTAAATGATATAAATATATAAGTCTTTTTAAATATTACAGGATTAGTTATCTAATCATGTCTGTTATTTTAATAATATCAGTATATTCAATATTTATAAATAGTTTCTAATAGTATAAATATATAAACCAATTACTTTTATATTTTGGAGTGTGAAACTTCGTTAATTAACTTTCATGCCTTCTGTTTTGAACACTGTTTTTATCAATGAGGAGCTTTGGTTGGCAAAGAGGCAATTAGTAAAGGCTCCCCCACAAGGTCCAGTGCAGGAGAACATGGGCATTTATTCAAACATCTGAGTCAGGAATACTCAGATGTAACACTCTGAGGCCATTTCAGAAAGTCTAATCATGACCTGAAGTGTCTGCATACTGGATCTAATGATCATTAAACTCCAGTGACATCTTCTTGCTCACTAATCATGCAGGTTATGTCTACACTAAAAATATTAACAGCTGTGTTCCCAAGTTGTATTGCCATCAAGGTGCAAGTACTGTTTTTCTCACAAATGGAAAGGTCGAAAAGGTGAAGGCCTAATACAACTGGACTTCGGAGTTCCTCTCAGATTCAAAAGAGATGAGCTTTGTGAGGGCTTCAGTCAGTCTTCTTATAAAAATAAACACCTGTCTCAATTTGCTGTGGGAGCAGAAAATTATTTTTAAAAAGGGTAATCTCACTTGTTGGCTTTTTCCAGGCTGAGCAGTTAAAGCAGGTAATTTAGGCTGCTTAAAAATTCATTTACATATAATTACCTTGAGCAACTCTGTTCTCAGCAGTACAAGGTTGTTATCTGGCATATGTGAAATGAAATTCAAATCCCTGATCTGTCTAACTTATCATATACCAAAAGAATGTGCTCTACATTTATGCACTTTCAACAGAATAATTGCATAATTGAGTTTGTAGGCGGCCACTGGGGGTCATCTTGTTAATCCCCCTCCAGAGAACATAGCCAATTTCAAACTTAGATCCAACAAGGAAGTTAGAGAGAGTGGTCCAAGCCTCTTCCAGTTGAGCTGTGAAAATCTCCAAGGGTGGAGAACACAAATGTTCTCTAGCCAGCCTGTTCCACTGCTCTTCTGCAGCCCATAAGGAGAACTGTCTTTTTATATAGTGTCAGTGCTTAGGTGGGCCTGTTGCCTCTTTGCTGTGCACCCTTGGGAAGAGTCTGGCTCTATCTTCTCCATGACAGCCACACCTTGGCTGGTGAGAGAGTGCAGAGACACTCTGTTAGCTTTTCCTTCCTCACATTAGGCAAAGTCAACATTTCCAGCGCGCGCCTCAGAGCCATTGCTGTGGCTGTTGTCTGGACTCTCCCCAGTTTGTTCAGCTTGAAGATGAACGTGTTCGTGTTGAAAATGTCCCTGCTCATTTTAACAGGGTTGAACTTGATGACTTTTAAGGATCTTTTCTGACCCAAACTGTTCTATGATTCTAAGATCTGTCTGTCCCACTGCTCAGGCTGCTCATCAATAACCAACATAAAGCCTTTCCAGAAGCAGCAGTAATTATAGAACAGAGCACTTTACAGTAAATTTGAAAACAAAGCAAAGCAAAGCCCGAACAACACAACAACACCAACAAGGAACACCCCAGCCCAGGCTCCTTTGTTTATGATCTGAAAGAAAAGAGTTTTTCAAAAAAGATCCAAGGCTGTTCATTTCCATGGAATCTTTAAGTAGGCCACCCTTGTCTGGTCCCCCAGAACAGTGCTATCCAGATCCAGACTATCTAGGATTCAAAAGGAGTTTTACAAGGGATTTGTCTGAGCTTTTTCAAACTCCAGAAATCAATTGAACTGAATCTTTGGTGTATTCTGTGCACATTGGTTCAGAAATGCATATGCTGCAGAAAGCTTAGTATGCAAGTGAATTATGAGTAAATTTCAAGCAAACAGTCTTGTTTATTTAGATTTTTAATCACAAGATTAGTCATGAGAAATCTTGTATGTGGTCCCCATTTTTCTCATGGACAAAGAATACAACCATGCAATTTACGTTTATTAGAAAACACGTAACCTAAAGAAATGCCCTTCAGTCCCTAGTTTGAGAGTAAATTGAGAGTAAAGACTGCTGTGAACCAGAAGCACGAAGTATTGACCCATCCCTGAAGATATGGAAGATATGACTAAGTGAATGTAAGGTAAGTAATAACGGTGATCATGTTGTCAAATTAAAGTTTTAAAGCACTTACTTTCCCATGTTGGCTCTATTACCAGTTGAATGCAGTCAGGACCAAAGAAAGCAGGCCTGCTCCTTTATTTTCCTTCCCTTGTGACTCCATGGGTTATGCTACACCTGTGGGTAATTTATCTGCATTGCCCATTAGCAAGGAAAACGGACAAAATCAAACAAACTGTGACACATGACATGTAACACACACATATTCTATGAGTTGTAGTCACCATAATATATTTTAGGCTGACAGCTTAAGTAGAAATTTTGTTGCTTCTCTATGATGGCAATAAATCCTGTGAATTGAAATAGGTTTGAATTAGTGTTTTCCAATTGTTTTCCCTACAAGTTGGAGGATCACACTGATGCAAACCCATCCAGCTGTAACACTGATAAATATCTATATTACACTGAATATATATATGTTTATTAGTACTGAAGGTAGAAGAAAAATGAGAGCAGAGGGCATTGGTCAACACCTAAATTACATTTTAAGAAATCTGCTCTATTTTCTTTTATCCCATTCTTTTCACTTTTTCTGCCAAAATTCTTAATGTTTGCTTTCAAGAAGACACAGAATAAGACAGATGCCCAGAATATATGGATGAAATAACTGGTTTCATAAGCAACAAGAGCCCAGAAACACCTCTTGAATTTTCTCTTTCATTTCTACACCTGTGAACACAGCTGTGAACACAGCTGTATGTCGAAAGTGGAACCTCCAGTCAGTCTATGCCTCAGGTTGGAGGCATTTAGTAACTTGCTGTTTATAACTGTCCAGCTATCAGGAGCTTTCTAGCCAATATGATCCCTAATGCTTGTCACTGGTTTGGGTTTACCTTCAGAGCTGTATGGGAGAAAAGGTCATGTCATGTGAAAGACAGATATTCTTACACATCATTTGTAATCCAAGCCCTTCCCTTCCCTTCCCTT
>VZRR01001813.1:2821-58469 GCA_013398015.1 Oreocharis arfaki
GGGGGCTGGAGGGCCCAGTGCCCCCCCCTCCACCACCCCCACCCCTCGGTGGGGAGCCCCAAGCCGGGCCGGGTGCCCCCGCTACTGCCAACGGCTCAGGTGAGTGTGGCCCAGGGACAGGGGGGATGTTCCCTGGGAGGGGTCTGGGGGCACCCTGGAGTGGGTTTGGGACCCCTCACCCTGTGACGTGCCCCCCCTCCCCGTGACCCTGCAGTGAAGGTGAAGAAGCCAATCCAGACCAAGTTCCGCATGCCCGTCTTCAACTGGGTGGCCCTGAAGCCGAGCCAGATCGACGGCACCGTCTTCACCGAGCTCAACGACGAGAAGGTGCTGCAGGTGAGCCCACGGGGCACGAGGGGCCGGGCACAGGGTGCCTGGGTGGGTCAGTGCCCCAGGCCGTGCTGAGGGTGCCTCGTGACACCCACCCGCGGTGCCACAGGGTTGCAGGAGGAGCCGGAGGTCAGGAAAACTCCTTAGCACCTTGGAGAGGGACAGCACGGGATCGGGCGTGCTTCTCCTCTTGCCCCGTCCTTGTCCCTTTGCTCCATCCTCATCCTCACATCCTGTCCTTTTCCTCTTCCTCATCTCCATCCTCCGGTCCCCTCACCCCCTCCTTACTCCTCCCTGTCCCCTTGCCTGTCCCTGTACTTGTCCCCTTGTTCCATCCTCATCCCCCTGCTTCACCCCGATCCTCACTCCTCTCACCCTTAACCCTTATCTGGCCCCGTCCTCACCCCAGACGTCCCGTGCCACCTCCCCTCGTGCCCACAGCCCTGTGTCCCCGCAGGAGCTGGACATGAGTGACTTCGAGGAGCAGTTCAAGACCAAGGCGCAGGGCCCCGCCCTGGACATCAGTGCCCTCAAGGCCAAGGCCACGCAGAAGGCCCCCAGCAAGGTGACCCTCATGGAGTCCAACCGGGCCAAGAACTTGGCCATCACCCTGCGCAAGGGCGGCCGCAGTGTCCAGGACATCTGCACGGCCATCGAGACGTGAGTGTCCCCCTGCGGTGGGGGGATGAGGTCGGGCACAGCCCAGCTGGACCAAGGGGTTGGGATGGCGGAGGGTGTGATGGGATGTAGGGATCAGATGTGGGGATGGAGAGATGCAGGAATGAGATATGAGACAAAGGGCTGTGGGGGCCAGACACAGAGACAGACGGACGCACAGACCAGTTGGGGGGATGGAGGGATGCAGGAACTAGATATGAGATGAAGGGGTGTGGGGACCGAAGATAGAGAGATGGAGAGAACCATATGGAGGGAGAGAGATGCAGGGTCCAGATATAGAAAGATGGAGTGATGCAGAACCAGCTGTGGGGGAGGGATGGGGGACAGAGATGGAGAGATGTGGGGCCCAGATACAGCGAGATGGAGGGAACCAGCTGTGGGGGTGGAGGGCTGATGGAACCAGCCGGGGGTGAAAGGGGGCTTTGGGACCTGCAGCAGGGTCTGACAGTGCCAGGGGTGTCCCCTCCCTGCAGGTACGACCAGCAAGCCCTGAGCCTCGACTTCCTGGAGCTGCTGCTGCGCTTCCTGCCCACCGAGTACGAGCGGACCCTGATCGGGAAGTTCGAGCGCGACCAGCAGCCGCCAGAGGAGCTGTCGGACGAGGACCAGTTCATGATCCGCTTCAGCAAGATCCCGCGCCTGGCCGAGCGCATGAACGTCATGATCTTCCTGGGCAGCTTCGGCGACACGGCCCAGCTGCTCATGCCGGTGTGTGCCGGGGAGGGCAGGGAGGGGCTGCGCGGGGGCGGCTCCTGCAACCACACTCACACCCTTCCCTCCCTCCCACAGCAACTCAACGCCATCATCGCCGCCTCCATGTCCCTCAAGTCCTCCAGCAAACTGCGCCACATCCTCGAGGTGAGGGCTTTGGGGTGAGGTGGCCCCAGTGGGTGCACACCCAGTGCTGGCAGGGTGTCTGTAGGCACTGTGCCCTCCTGGCCCCGTGTCCCCAAGCCGTGGTGTCCCCGCAGATCGTCCTGGCCTTTGGGAACTACATGAACAGCAGCAAGCGTGGAGCTGCCTACGGCTTCCGGCTGCAGAGCCTCGACGCGGTAGGGCTGGCATGGGGTGCCCGGTGTGGGGGTGACCGGGGGCGCTGCCCCTGCCAGGGACCAGCCCTGGGGACAGAGGGACACAAGGACCAGCAGTGGGGATGGAGGAACATGAGGCTGAGTTGTGGGGATGGAGGGATGAAGAGACTGACTAAAGAGTTGGAGAGGCAAGGGGAGGAGGCAAAGGGATGGAGATACACAGGAATGGGGTTGGAAGGATGGAGAGCTGATGTGGAGAGGTTAAAGGATTCAAGGACCTTGATGGAGGACGGATGGGATGAAGGAAGATGGGAACCAGCTGCGTGGATAGAGGGAGGAAGGTCACAGGTGGGAATGTAGGGATGAAGAACCAGTGAAGCAGACCCTGCCATGGGGATGGAGAAAGATTGGAATCAGCCATGAGAATGGAGGGATGCAGATCCAGCTGTGGGAATGGAGGGATGGAGGGATGCACACCCCCGGGCAGGGTGAGGGGGTGCTGGTTGCGGGTCGGGGCTGACTCTGCCCTGCCCCAGCTCCTGGAGATGAAGTCCACAGATCGCAAGCAGACGCTGCTGCATTACCTGGTGCGGGTGATCATGGAGAAGTACCCGGAGCTCACTGGCTTCCACACCGAGCTGCACTTCCTCGACAAGGCAGGCACAGGTAGTGCCCACGGGCCCTGGGCTGGGGGTCGAGGCAGGCCCTGGCACTCCGAGCCTGCCCCGACCCTGCACTGCTCCCCTCCCGCAGTGTCCCTGGACGGCGTCCTTCAGGACGTGCGGAGCCTGCAGCAGGGCATGGAGCTGACCCGCAGGGAGTTCATGAGACAGGACGACAGCCCCATGCTCAAGGACTTCCTCAAGGTCAACTCGGAGGTGATGGAGAAGCTGCAGGCTGACAGCAAAACCGCCAAGGTGGGTGCTGGGGCGGGGCAGGGCAGTGGGGGCAGTCCCCTGCATGGGGACACCCTGGGGTGCCCTCTGCTCACACCTCTGCCCCATGGGAGAGGGTCCTGCTTGGGATGTGGCTCTGGTGGGATGGCCAGGAGGGATATGGGGCGGGATGGGGAGGTGGGAGAGGCTGGAAGGAGGCAGCGGGTGCTGGGTGCTGCTGCCCAGCTACAGCCCCCGAATCAGGTGTCTCTGCCCACAGGAAGCCTATGAGTCAGCTGTGGAGTATTTCGGGGAGAACCCCAAGACCAGTCCCCCCACCACCTTCTTCCCCATGTTCATGCGCTTCATCAGAGCCTACAAGGTAGGAGGGGGCATGGGGTTCTCTCTTCCTGAGGGCTGGGAGGAGATTTGGGGCATATGACCCCACTTGGGAGCAATCAGCAGAATTGCAAAGCAAGGCTGGAGCTCGTGGGGCTGGGAGACCCTGGGGGTCAGGGATGCCTTTGGGATGGTCAGAGGTGTTGGAACTGGGTTGGGGTGAGCTGGGGGCTCTGAGGGGAGGAAGGAAGGGGGCTGCAGTCCTGGATTCCCCTGGCTCAGCACACCCTTGCTGGCTCTCTCCCAAGAAAGCAGAGCAGGACATCGAGCTGTGGAAGAAACAGGAAGCTGCGGCCAAAGAGGCGGAATCCGGCTCCCCTGGCAGCGAGCAGCAGCCCGAGGTGAAGGTGCCCCCATATCTGTGTCTTGGTGGGGTCCCAGACCCAGCCCTGAGCGGGCTGAGTGGTGGGGAAGGACTAAACGGGTCCTGGGGTGGGAGAGCTGGGTGGGAGGTGAGGGTGAGGGTACCCCCATCTCCTCTGGGGTGTGATCACAGCACTCAAGAGCCCTGACCTCTCCCCAGCCGCCTTTCCAGAAGGCCAGGAGGCAGCAGATGGACATGATTGCTGAGCTGAAGAAGAAGCAGATGGTGAAGGAGCCACTCATCTACGAAGGCAAAGATGGGGCCATTGAGGATATAATTTCAGGTGAGAGATTATTTCAGGTGAGCAGCCAGGTGTCCCCACATCACAGACCCAGCGCTGAGGGCTGCAGGGGCTGTCACAGGAGCTGAAGGGTCACCAAGCCCCATCACTGGGACCAAACCTACCTGCAGCACCTTCCCATCCCACATGGCAAAGCTGCTGAGTGCTTCCTGCCCTGTCTCATTTCTCTTCCTCCTCTTCTGCTTCTTCCTCCTCTCCTCCTCGCTGTCTCTGGATCGCTCTGCTCAGCTCTCAAAACTGTCCCTTTCACGGCCCGGACGGGCAAGCGCTCGTCCCGGCTCTTCTGCGACGTGAGCTTCAACGAGGAGAGCCCTCTGTAGGTAACGTGGGGCCGCGGGGCCGGCGCAGGGGGGCGAGGGCTGCCGGGCTTCCCCCCCTCCCCGCCGGGCTTCCCCCAGCTGTGGCCGGATTTGCCCCGAGCTGAACCCCAGCCCCGGGAGCTCCCGGGATCAGCCCCCGGTGCGGTGCTGGGTTCCGAGAGCCGAGGGTCGCGGTCCCACGGGCTGATTGTTCGTAGCTGCTGCTCTTCCCGTCCTTGCGTGCGGCTCTTGGCTCCTCCTGAGGGGCCTCATACCCAGAGGGGCGATCCCGGGCAGAGACAGGACGGGGGGAAGGGTTTTAAACTAACGAAGGAGAGTTTTAGGTTGAAGGTCCAGGAAAAATTAATTCCTGTGAAGGTGAACCCTGGCACAGGGTGCCCAGGGAAGCTGTGGCTGCCCCTGGATCCCTGGAAATGTCCAAGGCCAGGCTGGACGGGGCTTGGAGCCACCTGGGATAGTGGGAGGTGTCCCTGCCCATGGCACTGGGTGGGCTTTGAGATCCCTCCAACCCAAACCATTCCATGTTTGTGTGATGGGTGATCCCAGCCGTCCCGGGTGGGCAGTGAAGCTCACGCAGCCCCCGCGCTTTCCTTGGTGCAGATCTGCGGAACAACCCGTACCGCCGGGGGGACAAGGCCCGCGGCAGCGCCAAGAAACGCGCGGCGGGGCAGAGCCTGCAGGCGACGCCGGACATCGCGCTGTGACCGGCGCCGTCCCTGCAGCTCCGGGACCGGGGCAGGACCATCCTCCCGACGCAAATGGGACCGCAGGATGTCAGTCCCTCAGCCCGGGGCTCGGCGGGGTGGACGGACAGTGCCCGCTCCGAGCTGCTCCAGCCGCTTAACGTGCCAGCTCCGCCCTGCCTGCCTGGGGTCTGGCACGGGCACCCCCGGCGCTTGCTTGGCGATGTCCCTGAGCTCCTCTCCCCAGGCTGGCAGGGCTGGGGGGCCCTCCTGGCTACGGACAGGGAGGGGGAAGCACAGAAAGGTCCTCAATTTGTCCTGGAAGGAAAAGAGGGGCTGTCCCATCCCTACCCTGGCGCTGCTCCCTCGCACGCCGGCCGCGGGGCCAGCCCTGCGCACCGGCGTGTCCCGCTCCTCAGCTTGCTGGTGCCTTTGATTGCCGCTGCCGGAGGGGAGGGGGTGTCGGTGGGGACACGGCGGTCCCCGCACAGCTCCTCCGCCTCCCCCGGCCCCGCAGAGCCCCTCGAGACCCGCGTTCTCCTGCGCTGCAGAGCCAGCGAGGAGCTGCGGCAAAGCCCCCACCCTGGGCACCTCCTGGCCCCAGGGGCTGGCAGCGGTGCTATTTTACAGGATTTTATGTCTTCCTTCAAATTCCTCTGTGCTGCGGCAGCAGGGATGGGAACACCCCTACGCAGGGTGTCCTCAAGGCTGCGGCGAGCAGCGCCGGGCTGTTCCTCGCCGCAGGGGAGGCTCCGTAGCTGCGATAATCAGCAGCAGGGACGAGTCCCTGCGAGGTGGTGGCACCTCCGCCCACCTGCATCCGCAGCATCCACCTGCACTGTCGGGGCTGGAGCCTCTGGGATAAACCGGGACTGTCAGCCCTGGAGGGTCCCCGTTTTGTGGCGTGGGACACGCAGGAGGTGCCGGCAGCCTCCAGCCCCGCAGCACCCGCGATCCCAAAGGCTGTGGGGTCCCCTCTGCCACCAGGCAGGAGAGGCCTGAGAGCCGCACGAGCCTCTCGGTACCGCGCTGGACCCAGCTGTGGCTCCCTCCCTGCCCCGCTGCTGCCCAGTAAGCCCCGACCCCGCGGTGCCGCAATTAAACCTCTCGGTGCATTCGCTTCATTAAACGGCCCCCGCTCGTCCCGATGCGAGGACGCGCCTCCCTCCCCCTGTCCCTCCCCCTGTCCGTCCTCCTGTCCCTTCTCGCTCGTCCCAGCTTCAGCCAGAGCAGCCGCTGCTTCCTGCTGTATTTAAGCTGCTTCAGCGCCGGCTCCGTGTCCGGGGAGGGATGGGAAATGAATGTGTAACTTATAAATGCCTTTAAGCCAGAAATGTAAACCATTAACTGCTCATTTGTATACATTATTTTTATATACTGAAGGCCTGTTTAATCTAAAGCAGAACTGGTAATAAAATGTCTCAGAGGATAAAGGACTTGTCTGGGAGAAGGGTTTGTATGGAGGGGGTGATGCTGTGATGGAGGGAGGGAGGAAAGGAAGGAAAGATGGAGTGAGGGAAAGATGGAGGGAGGGAGGAAGAGAGGGAAGGAGGAAGGAAGGGAGGAAGGGGGGGAAGATGAAGGGATGGAAAGACAGAGGGAGTGGCTGTGGCTGCCCCTGGATCCCTGGAAGTGTCCAAGGCCAGGTTGGACGGGGCTTGGAGCAGCCTGGGATAGTGGGACGTGAGGGGAAGGAATGAGATGATCTTTGGGGTCCCTTCCAACCCAAAGCAGTCTGGAATTGTAGCAACAAACCCCCCACCATTCTTTTGAGGACAACGGATGTGAGGTCTGTTCACAGCACAGACGTGTGGGTGCATGACAGCACAAAAGATGTGTTTCAGGATAACTGTCCTCACTCACCAGCCCGGCCACAGCCCCTCCCCAGCCTGCTGGGCTCGTTTACAGGAAGGATTCGGCTCCGTGCAGACTAACAGCTCCTGCAGCAGGGGCAGCAGAGGGGCTGCGGCACCGGAAGGTGTGGGGGGATCCCCAGAGCCCTGCCTGCCTCACCCCTGCACCTCCCAAGGCAGGACTGAGCAGCTCCCAGTGCAGCAAATCCCCTACAACGGGACAGAGGGAGGACAGGGGACTGTCTGCTTGGAAGGAGAGAGATGCTGGCATACTCGGCAAAGCCTGGGCTTAGATCCATCAAAGTTAGTGCTGCCTCTTCAGCCCCAGAAATCATGGGATCACAGAATATCCTGGGCTGGAAGGGATCCCCCAGGATCACCCAGTCCCACCCCCAGCCCTGCACAGACACCCCAACAGCCCCACCTTGGGCATCCCTGGCAGCGCTGTCCAAACGCTCCTGGAGCTCTGGCAGCCTCGGGGCCGGGCCCATTCCCTGGGGAGCCTGGGCAGTGCCCAGCACCCTCCCTGACCTCTCCTGCACCCCCCCAAACCCAAGGGTAATTAAGAGATAGCAGAGTTTAACCAGACCAGGTTCCTCTTCCTGGAAAATGTCTTATTCAGCATCACCATCTTGTTCTCTGGGACAACCCCAATCAAACCACCAGCAACAACAACAAAAATCTTTTTTTTTTCAGCTTTATTTTTTTTCCCTGTGAAAATGCAGGTCAAAAACATTAACTTCAAGAAATCACAGTTTTATAAAGTGTCATTCGTTCCATACAAGCTCCTCATTCCAGCACCTTCCCCCACTGCCCATCCCAAAGAGATCCTCAGCTCCATCTCACCTCACCAACAGTGATTTTTCCAGACTTCCAGAAGGAGCTGCACGACAAGAGCCATCTGTGTTTATCACTCCTACTTGTCCTCCCCACCCTGCGCTGGGGTTCTGTCCTAAACACTCGTTATGAAACCTGACAGTTCCAGCCAAATTTGAACGAGGATAATGCAAATCTTCCCTGACTTTCTGCTGTCAGTATCGCCTTCATCTGGAAGCCGGGTTGTTTGTGCCTGTCACAGTGAAGTGACAAGCCAAGGGAAGAGGAAACTGTCCTGGCAGTGGGAGAGGGGCAGGGAGAGCTCAGGCTGGCTGGCAGCACAGCCTGGAGACTATCCCAGAGGAGAACCCCAGCCCAGGGACTGGGAAGGCACCAGGGGTTTGTGGGGCTGCCGAGGTGCCTGTCCCCAGGGCCTGTGACACCACATCCCACCCTGAGAGCAGCGACACAGCCAAGGCTTGTGGGCTGGGAACCTGCAGCCTCACTTGGGCACTTGTGGTGGCAGCAGAACAGGACTGAAGGCTTTGGACCAAACAAAGAGGGTGGAACCTGGCTAATGCTGCTGTGAGGGTACCGGAGAACACGGCCCTCTCCATGGGCCTTGTGAGGACATCCCGGGCCCAGGAGGTTTCCCTGCCAGCATGCAGGTGGCCTGAGTTCAGGTTAATGCTGCAGATGCAGAGCCCAGGAGTCCTGCAGACAGTCCTGCTGCTCCCAGGCTCAATCCCAATGCCAAGGCATGGAACTGGATACTGGGACATCGGAGCATCCCCCAGGCAAGAGAGTCACAAGGCACAGCCTTTGGGATTGACACATCACCCCAGACTCAGAGAAACAACCAACAGTTTTCCTCCTGCCCCTCAGAGGAAGCTCAGGAAGGGAGCCAGGCATGCACTGAACGTGTGCTTGGGAGCTCCTGGGAGCCCTGCAAGAGACACTTGAATCCCTCCTGCTCCAGAGCTTAAACCCTTAGTAGTTTATGGCATCTGAAAAAAGAAATTGAGCCAACCAACCCCTTTCCCCACTCCCTCCTGGAAGACGTGCATAATGTGTTAATTATTTACTAAAAAGACTCTGAATGTGGCATTGCAGATATAATTAGGTGCCTATTTTGGACAACATATTAAGTGCTTTAGAACAAAAAGTGCTATAAAAACTATACTCAGAGTGGTGACAGGTTTCATTTTTTCTTCATGATTTCCACTTTTTTTATTACATCACAACTTGAGTTTTCTGATTAGGGATGCCACTCTCTGGTGGAGCAAAACCAGCCCATGTTCTGAGAGACCAAAGGGAAAGAGCATACATTGTTTAAGGAGTGCTGCTCCTCAAAAAGGGAGTTCAGCTTTTCCCAGCTCTTTTCTAAGTGAACTTCCCTTGGGAAGACTGCCAGCATTCCTGGCCCGTTGTGTCTCCCAGCCCAGCACGGATCTGGCAGAGCCCACCTTGGCTTTTGAGAGCTGTTTCTCTGCCCAGGCTGGATGCAGAGCCCCTGCTCAGAGGCAGCCACAGAGCTCTGGGGCAGCCACAGGCACAGGGAGGGACTGTGATTTCCAGGTGTGCCGGGCCTTGGAGCAGCCCTGAACAAGCACACTGAGAGCTCACAGCTCCCTCGGGATCTGTTCTGCGATGGAGAAGGGCGAACGACACCCGCCCACCTGAACTTGACCTGTGAGGTTTCAGTATGTTCTAAACATCCACAAATCAGTAAAAAAACAGTTCAAAGCTTAAGGAATTTCACGCCCAGCTGCCCATCCCACTCAGTGAACCCAGTTTGAAGTGAGAGGAGGAGTGGGAAGCCTTGTGAGGCCAGGCTGAGCTCACAGAACTGGGGCACTGGGCTGCATTGGGGGCTGGGAGGGAGATTTTTATAAACTCTGCAATAAAATTCAGCCCTGTCACAGCTGACAGAGCTGCTGTCCCTTCCTCCTCCAAGGATGTGACAGCGCACCTGACGTCCCACATCAGAGGTGGGAACAGGATGGAGGAACAACCCCTCCACCCTCCCACCAAGGAATTCCATACCCTCCTCCTGCCCTGCCTGCCAGGGACACCAGAGAGAGCACCAGCTCCTCTGAGACCTGCAGGTGGGAGCTGCAAGCAAAGCTCTTTCTGGGAACAAAGTTCTTTTCTGATTCAAGAAGGAAGTGACTGCGGGGAAGGGTGGGAGGTGAAACCAAGAACCAGCCAGTGACTGCTGTCGATTCTCCCCATGCAGAAGGCTTGAGGCGGAGATGACGCTCCCCAGAGCCTGCAGAAATGGTTTTTCCTCCAGCTGGAAGGAAGTCAGCCAGCTCCCCTCGGCACAACCAACGCCAGCTGCACTGAGGGCACCCAACCTCCTCCTCTGGGCAAGCCCAGCAATGACCGACCTCACCTCAGAGCAAGAGCAAGAGTTCTCACCCAATCCCCCTGCTCTCCTGAAAAGCACAACATCCTTCCTCTGAGAAGCAAGGAATTTCCACCTACCATTCTCAAGCTCTAACACACCCAAACCAAGTAATTCCCACTGTCCTGGGGAATGTCTAAGCTCAGGACATGTCTTGGAAGTGGATCAGAACAGCCAACAGAAGTGAGGCCTGAGGGCAGTGAGCTGTGATCCTGCTGCAGCACAAACAGCAGCCACTGCACGTGGTGCTCCATGGCAGGGGAGGTCAGAAGCTTTTGCAATTCCTTCTTTGCACAAGGTGCAAACCTCCAAAGCAGGCAGGGCTTCAGGGCCTGTTCTCCAGCTGGCCGTGCTTGACGCGCCAGGCCCAGCTGACGCTGCAGTCGGGGGCCAGGGTGCACTGCAGCTCGATGCCAGAGTCGGGCACCTCCATGTCGTAGTGCACAGGCTGCCCCTCCTTGGTCACCAGGCTGAAGGCAGGCACGGGGATCTGCAGAGCACAACACACAGAGCTGAGTGGCACTGCGAGTCTCCTCCAGGACATCACACCCCTCCATCACACCTGGCTTCCCAACACAAGAACAGCTCCCATGGAGGGGCTTGTGCTTGGCAAGAACATCCTGAACTCCTCTCATAAAGAAATACCTCAGAGTTGGACTGGGCAGTGCCCACCCTGCTGCCAAAGTGCCTCCCCGAGCTCTGGGCCATGGCTGGGGGGGTCCTGAACTGCCCATGTTTGGGCACATGAGCTCCTCTCCAGGTACTTTGCTTTGTGATGTCCACAAGAACTAAGTCCAGAGAGAACCAACACCACTGGAACATTCCCCGACCTGGTGCAACATCTTTTAGAGACGATCCCATTTTACACTCAGATGAGTCACAGTCCCACAGACACTCCCGAGTTCCTTTCAGGAACAGCCAAAGCAGCCCACAGTGAGGTTCACAGGAGTGTGCCAACATCTCCAACAGAAAAAGTTGGAAGCACCCCAGCCATACACAGCTTCTTTCCCTGAGCTGATGCTACTGTTCATGATGAAAAAGCCATACAGTGAATCTTTAGGGAGAAGAGGAAGAGTTTATAATTGAGGAGAAGGATTTTTTAAGCTGTAGCACAGGTGCTTTCTAAGATATAGATCCCTGTGGTCCCTCTGACAATTGGCATTGGCTTACAATTCAGGTTTGATACTAGGTTTAGGCTGGACATTAGGGGAAATTTCTTCACTGCAAGAGTGGACAAGCATTGGAACAGGCTGCCCAGGGCAGTGGTGCGATCACCATCCCTGAAAGGTTCAAAAAATGAGTACATGTGGCACTTGGAAACATGGTTTAGTGGGCATGGTGGGATTTGGTCAAAGGTTGGACTTCATAACTTGGAGGTCTTTTCCAATCTTAATGATTCTGTGATTCAGAAAACACCCTCTGGGACCACACTCACAACAGCAGCACCGAGGTTCTGCTTCTAAAGGTGTCCTAAGGATCCCTGAACGACTCCTGGGTCTCCCTGGAATTCAGGGGTTATGAAGCTGCAGCAGGAAAGAAACTGTTCCTTGAATGATGCACTGAACTCCCACTCTGTGTCTCACCTGGCTGCTTATCCCCGTGGCAATGTCTCCCACCTTTGTCCTGTGGAAATCCCTGATGTGCAAATTTTCTCCACTTAGCAACCGGATCTGGATTTTCACTCCTGGAATACACAAGAGGTTCCTTAACTTCTGCTGAGCCACCAGGACCTCGCAGTCCACAGCAAAACTGACAGACAAGGCACACACACGGGGAAAAACTCATTTTTGTCATTAAGGATTTAATGTATGTAGGTCTTTTGCTGAGCATGGAGCTTGCTGCAGACAGCAATGACTCACAGAGCAGAGCTGCATTTAGCAAGAAAGCAGCTGAAGTGAAGGATTAATTTGCACAATATGCCCTCAAAATTCTGGGTAGCCGTTTGTGGTTATAAAACATTCCTTGCACATGGAAGCTGCATGAGGCAGGGCACACAGGGCTCTGTGTGTTCAGGAACTTCCCTGGATTTTACTGTACAGACCCAGTGCCTTCCACCCATCTGTGACTGGGGCAGACTGGGCCTCCCACAACCCATCTTTAGGGGGGTCTGTGCTGGCACAGCAACTGAAGGATAAAAGGAGCTCAAAAACTCCATATCCAGCCCCTCTAGATAGTGAGAAAATGATTCCTGGCCATTTACCCCAAGCATGGAAATGCAGACCCACCGTTGAAGTAGCTGGGCGTGTCCGTGTGCCGGCTGCGGCTCAGCAGGTTGTTCCAGCTGCAGCTCTGCCCGTCTGCCTGGCTGTTCCAGGAATGGATCCCAGAGCTCATGGTGTCCCTCAAGCTGTGAGAAGCCTTCATGGAGTACTGCAGGAGTAAGCACAAGTTTGGCTGAGGCTCTGAAAGAAAATGAGCTTGCAGGAGATGAGCATTAAAACAAGGTCAGGAGGAAAAAGGTGGAAATCCAGAGGGATTTAAGGTTTAGTTAGTCAACATTTATGTGCCATCTGGGAAAGGGAATGGATAGCAGTGCAACAGTGTGCAGACATTATCAGACATTCTCAATAGTTAAAGCAATAGTGAGCTGAAGAGTTGGGTGAGAAAAGAGGGGTTGTACTGATTGTCAGGAGAATTAAGCATCAGTTAAAATACTGGTCACTTACTGACATTAGAAACACACAGGAAAAACAATTAACTGTACAAAACCAACCACAGACCCTGTGCTGCTGCACTGTTGGGAAGGGTCTGTACTGTCCCAGTCAATCTGACACCACCAGCACAGCGGTCTGTACCAGTCAAAAGTCAAGTTAAATTTATGGGGTAGGTATTGGTAGGGAAAACCAAGCAGAGTCAGATCCCACACTGCACACCGTGTGTGTCAACAGCTGAGCTGTGCAGAACTCCCTCAGTCCTCCTCAAAAAGCACTGGAAGACTGAGAAGAGAGACAAAAATAGGACACAAAGCTGCTCCCAATCCTGCAGAACCGACTCCTGCAGATGCAAGGCTGCACAAATTTGGGACTCAATGTCTTTGAAAACTGTGATTGCAGGGCTTTTGTCCTTCCTTGGTCCAACAAGGCTTATTCAGTGTTCCTCACTGGTATTCCCGACCTTAGAAACACCAGACAGAGCAAACCAATTTAATTGAAACTGGCATTTTAATAACTAGGACTATGTATTCATTAGTATTAATGGGTTAAAATAAGTCCATGGAGAATAGATCCACAGGCTGGGAATGAATATACAAGATTTGGGTCTCTGTTTTCCTGTCCTATTCTCCTGGTCTTTCCCTAAACTTCCCACTGGTGGCCATGGCCAGGAAGAAGACCCTGCACAGCTGCTTGGTGCGGCTCCTACTTCCATCACTGCCTCCCTTCTCCTGCACAGACAGGGTTGAGGCTGCTGAGATTTTCCATATCCACACACCTGAAGCTTCCGGGGAGAATACAGCACAGGAGAGCCCTGGAGGAAAGGATCCATGGAAAAGCTGGACAACGAACCAAAGCACAGCTACAGCCCTCAACATCCCACTGGGCATGAGCAAAGCTTTCTTCCCAAGGTGCTCCCCAGCAAACCGGGTGTTAAAAAGCAGCAGCAAAGGTGAGAAACTCCAGATTTCTGTTGATCACAGCTCCCAGTTTCCCAGAGGGGGTCAGCCAGCCACCCCCATCCATCCCCACTCACCTTCTCACTGGCATCTGACACAAAGGGGCTGTCGATGCTGAGGCACGAAAGCATTTGCTCTTGTTCTTCCAGAGAGTAAGGCTGGGAAAGGCTGTTCAGAAACAGCTCTGCAGCAAAAGGAAGAGAGTGAGACATTTTCAGTGTTTCCTTCCATGCCTCCCTGCTCTAATCACAGCTCTGCAATTAATACCCAAAGCTTCTTCAGCAATATTTAATGAATATTCATATTCATGCCAGAAAAACCCAACACACAGCTCTGCCACATAGAGGCCACAGCCAGCACTGTGACATGGGGAAACTGAGCCAAGAGGAGGTGGATTGTGCAACAACATGCAAAACAGCACCCAAAATTTCCCAGCTCTTGCCCATTATGTTTCCTGTGAGATGTCACTCTAGATCCATCCACATTATCAGGGAAAGGTCAATCTCATGTACTCAGCTCTCACCAGTATCTGGATGCTTGTACTCCCTTATCTGGATACAAGGACTTACAAATACTGCAAATATTCCTGATAATATCCAGATATCCCATATATAACCAGCTTTACAATGCTGCTGAGACCCAAAGCCATTTGAGAAAGAAGCTGTCCACCAGCAACCCCTAAAATTCCTCATTCCTCAGTTTCCTGTCACAGTTACAATTCAAACCGCTTTCTTCCTAACTTGAAACTTTCCATTAACTTGAAAAGACTAGAAAATATGGGAGAAAAAAAAAGGGAAATGTAGAGTTGTACTGGGGCAATGGAACTGGACAAATCACTGATTTCCACACTGAATTTACTGCTGGTTTTCAAACTCTGGATTGCTGGTGGTAACCAGAGTCCTTGGCTGGTGGCTGTAGGTTTTCCAATGCCCAGAACAAAAGAGCTGCAGGCTGATTTTAACTGTACTGCTTTGCTTGACATGTGCCATCCCTTTATTTTTAGCCTGGCTTAGCTCAATTTAAAACAAAACAAAAAAAAAATGTTTGAACCTAAAATTCCAGATGAAGTTGGAATTCTGACATTGTTTACACAGTGCAAGTAAACACAAGTCTGAAACAGGCTGTTTTCTAAGAGGTTCCTGCACCTCTCTCAGAAGGTTCCCTCCTGTTCAGGAGGAAGGAAGTTCTGTTCACTACCTTTGTGGCACATTTAATTGGTTAAGAACTATTAGTTTTGGTCGTTTAAAGGAAGGTTGAGCAATTTGTGTAACGAGAAAGGAGATATGAGCAAAATGACATCCAAGCTGAAAACCCGAAAACAACTGTCAACAGGCCAAGAGAAAGCAGCTGTACTTTCATCCTGCTCTCAAGCAAAGAAAAAAGCTGAATTCCTCCCCCAGCCCAGTGCTCACCAATTTCCAGCTGCTGAAGTTCTTGCTCCGAAATGGTTGTGGCTCTTTCCACGTGGCTGCAGCTCTTCAGGGGCAGAGGAGTCGAGGAGAGAGGAGGGGGATCACAGGTCTCAGGTAACTCCTTGCCCTCATTCCAGTAGGTTCCCTCAACCTCCTCTGTTTGCTCCAGAGATGGAGGTGGTAGGACTGGGCTGGCACAGGAAACTTTGACTGACAGTTTTGGGTCAGAACCAGTCTCAGAAACTGGGCTCACTGTGGGGGACAGGGACGTCTGTGCACTGTTCTCTTTGTTCAAAGACAAATGTCTGGGCTCTCTGTATTCACCTTTCCAGGGGCTTCTCACACCTCCCACTACAAAAAACAAAGGATACAAACATTTTCAAACAGAGCAATAAAAGAGGTAAAAGGTTTCCTTTGCTGTAAGAGCTTTTGAAGTGTATTTGCTGTAAAAGGCCCAGCTTCCTCAAAAGATAAAACCAGATCACCTCCACAAATTCTTGCTGTATTACAGAACCGCTCAGCAGGATTAAGTTGAAATACATTAGTGATGGTGTCAGAGGGAAGACTGACCCACAAGTGTGAGTTACAGCTAAGGATGCACTAAACCTCTGCTTGCAGTTGTGCTGCACACCAGGCTCCCCAGGTGCAGCTGATGCTTCAGCTGACAGGAGCCCAGGCACAGCACCTGAACAAACCCACAGAGCTCAGCTCCTTCAGCAGAGAAGGAAGAAGAGCATGTGACAGCACACAGGAAATCATCATTTATTTGGGTGACAAACACTCAGCTGCAGGCAAAAGCCATCAACCCAAAATATGCATCAATGCTGTGAAAATGATACACTGGACAATAAAATAGACTGGTGCTTCCCAAAGGAACAGAAGCAGCAACTCTCCCAGTGGGAATATGAAGGCTCAGCTGCATCAGTTACATCAGGACATTTCTACCTTCCTCGAGGGCCACACTGGTCTTAGTTTTGAGCTCCGACGCAGATGCCCTGTGGAGAGGCTCCTTCTCCAGCCCCAGCTTAATAATCTCAGCAGTGAGAGGGTTGCAGGAAGGTGGAATTTCCCTCAGAGGAGGCGGCTCTTTAGCGATCTGTGTAACAAACAGGAAGTGAAAGAGGTTAGACCAGAGAGGCTTAATTTGATTTCAGGAAGGTTCTTCCCACCCCGAGAGCATTTCCAACTGAAATGAAAGCATTAAGTGAGGCCTAAACAGCAATTTTATTACAGCTGAATGGCTCAAAAATCACACCCAAGTCACGAGCAGGGTACGGCCGAACAGCCCAAGCAGAGCAAGCACAGGGAATGCTCGGCTCCCAAAGCAAGGCTGGCACCCTGTCAGATGCCCAGCTGGCTCCCAGCCATCCATGCAGAGGTGGGTGCTCCCTGGCCAGGAATAACAAGCTCTGGCAGCTCACCTGCCTGGCACTGCAGAGAGGCTGGGTCACTCACCTTCAGGCAGAGGGGGTGGTTGTAGTACTGGGTCCAGGGGTGGCAGCCGTTGAGCATGTGCAGCATCATGCAGCAGCTGCTCCACACGTCCACCTTGGAGTCACAGCGCTTCCCCATCACCACCTCCGGGGCCATGTGGGTCTCTGTGCCAGGCACGTAGTTCCCTAAAACCATCCAGGAGAAAACTCACTGCATGCAGGCAAGAGAACTGCTCCAATGCCACTGGTGGGGGGCCTAAGGCAGAATCCCTCTCTTTTCAGCTGAAGTGAGAGACCTGTCACTTTCATAGAATGGAATGGTTTGGGTTAGGAGGAACTTCAAACACCATCCAGTGCCACCCCCTGCCATGGGCAGGAACATCTTCCACTAGCCCAGCCTGGCCTTGGGCACTGCCAGGGAGCCAGGGGCAGCCACAGCTGCTCTGGGCACCCTGTGCCAGGGCCTCCCCACCCTCACAGGGAAGAATTTCTTCCCAATATCCCATCTAACTTTCATTGGTCTGGCAGTAGAAAGCCACTCCCTGTGTCCTGTCCCTCCAGGCCCTTGTCCCCAGTCCCTCTCCAGATCTCTTGGGGCCCCTTTAGGCACTGGAAGGGGCTCTAAGGTCTCCTCTGAGCCTCCTCTTCTCCAGGCTGAACAATCTGAGCTCTCCCAGCTTTTCTCCATAGTGGAGAGGCTCCACCTTAACCCAAGAAGCAGCATTTTGTGCTCTTAGAAGCTGTTCCCTCTAAGACCCATCCCTTATACACAGAACAGGGATTAAACTTCCCTTTCAAGCAAATCTGGGAGGCAAAACATGAGCCTGATGTTAGAAAACCTACCCTTCTCTTGTAACAGCTGCATGAAGAAGCGCTGTTAAAAGTTTAATTGTCAAAAAAAAAGGAATTTTGCTTTAGTGGAGCTCAGGACTCTTCCCCACCATTTAGTGAGGTTAAACGACAAGTCAGAGCAGGATTTTAAAGTTTCAGAGTGGTTTCCTGCAGGGCCAAAACACTGAATGCAGCATGCTGACAAAATCTTACAAAAACCCTTCTAGCCTGGGAGATAAGGACCATCAGCTCCCAAATTTAGGGTCATTTTGGCTGTCAGTGGGATGCCTCAGAGTAATACCAATAAACCAGACACCCTGAGCAACGCTCAGCCTGGAAATCGCAGTTGCTTGCAAATCAGCCACATGTAAATGTTCACGAGAAGGAATGAGTCAGAAGGGCAGTTCTTCAGAAGAGCAGCAGCAAAGCCTCACCTGTGACCAAGCACTTTCCCAGCCCGTCAGGGTGCAGGTGAGCAGAGTGGCCAAAGTCACACAGGAGGGCCCTGCTCCCATCGTCCGACAGCAGCACGTTCTCCGCTGCCAAGGAGAAGGGTTCTGTTAGTACCTCTGGGTTAGGAGATGGCAAAAACAGTCAAGAGCACACAGAACTACAGTTTTTTAAACCCAAAGGGTTTATTTCTCTTGTGGCATGTAACTGGCTTAAGCAAGTATAGAGCTGTAATTATGCCTGCTTACAAACCACCAATTACCTGTCCTGGAGATTCCCGTTGCCCAGTGGTGGGGCAGCCTGGGCAAACAGCCTGGCAGACCCACGGGGTGACAGGAAGAAGTGACAAATGATATTCCCAGCAGTCTAGAACCAAGGGAAACTCTAATTTCAAACATAGATCTGAAAATCTAGTAAGCAGATCCCATAACTTCAGTAAGTAATCCCATACTTTAATCTCCAAGCAGTTTGCCTCTTCTAAGAAAAAGAGAAGAACAAGGTAGTTCAAACACTTTCCTACCTTTGACATCTCCATGGAGAATGTTTTGAGCATGAAGATACTCCAGACCCTCTAACACCTGGCCCAGGTAGCTGAGGGCTCTGTCCTCTGGCAGGCAGCCACTCTGTTTAATGAGCTGCCCTAATGAGCCACCTAGAAAGGAATCCAGGGAGTCTATGTTAGCTTATCTTTAAATTCTCCCCAGCATCATCAGCATTTCTGGTTGTTTGCATTGAAAAAATGAGATTTTCCAGGTCTGACAGCACTTCTCTTCCACACATGGCTCTGTTCCTTTGGCTTACTCCCAGAGTTTTTGCTGCCCACAAAAACAGGCCTTGTTCATAAGGTTTTTTGCTTAGTGTCAGTTTAACAGTGTTGCTTTGGAGCAAAAGCAACTGCTCTGTGATCAGAATGGCCATTTCTAGGTGTTACTGACCACCAGCTCATTCTTCACAGCCTGTTTTCCATAGTTCTGGCCAGAAAAAGAGCACCAGGCAATGGAATCATCTAGGTTTGCTTAGACAGTATCCCCTTTTCCAGGGCAATGTGCTCCACGTGGTGCCCTGCAAATCAACAGGAAGCACAAACCAGCTCCAGCTGTGTTCTACTGGGAAGAAGAAACAACTTGGACTGGAATGAGACAGGACTGGGAATTATTCCCCCCACAGCAAGCCCATTGCAGAGATTACACACACCCATCCCAACCCACTCGGGAATTCACACCAGGAATATTCCGGATGCATCAAGGAACTAACAGATCCAAATTGGGGCAGGAGGAAGAGGAGCTCAATGTGCACTGGACAGCGCCAGTGGTGCTTCCAGGGTGCTGTCCCCTCCTCACCCTCCATCAGCTTCATGAAGATGGTCACCCAGGGGCCCTCCTTGACGGCGCCGTACAGGGGTACCACGCTGGGGCTCGTCACGGCCGCGCACGTTGTCAGCTCCTCGGCACGGAAGTGTTCCACCTGCACCTACGGAAACAGGGAGGCACTGAGCAATTCCTGGGGTGGATCCTGACACAACTGTCCCTCTCTGGTGGCTGTGTGACAGCGGAGGGACAAGGATGGGTTAATTGGGCTTGATGGTCTTGGAGGTCGTTTTCAAACTTGATTCTGCGACCTTCCTTAACAACTCAGTGAGTGCAGCAAGAAGTGGGAACACTTGGGATGATAAACCCTCCATGTCTAAGGAAAGTGAAGATTCATCACAAAAGATGCCAGCTTGCAGTAACTGCAGATTACAGCTGAGGACTGGTACCCCTCAGGAGGAAGGTAATTTCTGTCTCAGTAAAAAGATAATTCTGACAACTGAACATTCTGCTTTTATAAAAGAGAGGGGAAAAAACCTCTGGGGATGGTGCAAAACTTGGAAAAAATTAAACTCCCCCAAAAACTTGGCAAAAATTCAACTCCCCCAAAGCAGGAGAGAATACTAAATATGTCCACAAGCAGTGATCTGCATGATCACCTCTTTAGGTGGTGTTCGCCCTGAAAACAGTTAAAGAAAAACTGTATTAGCTAAGTTCAGCTAAACTAAATAAAACAAGAATTTGCTGAAGTCCAGAAGGAAAACATGAGTCATGAAGATTCTGGTGGGAAAAAGATGCATCATGTTTCTTCACTGTCAGCAATCCAGCTATAGCTGGTTTTCTTTCATCTCAAGAATTCGGAGAGCAGGTGCTTCCAACACCCAGTCTGGTGAAAGCAGGTGAGGTAGTGCCCTCCTCTCACAGGCAGCCAGCAGGAACTGGAGACAGTTACTCATGGAAAATTAAATAGATCATAGAGAAGTGTCCAATTTGCATGTTAGAACTCTCTGCTTTCAGGGTGTGATGCAAGAAGATGCATTTCTGATATAAAGAAGCATCATTTATCCCTCAGTAATTAGGGGAGGGGGGAATGACATTTTGAAAGAACTCAGCTTCTCCTACTTTCATGTTTCCCTTTTCAGCACAACCACCCTCCTTCCTGAAAATACACCCCACAAGGAACAGCTATTTCTCCCAAGACTGTGGATTTGACACATGGATAATACATTTAAATAGCTACACACTGACAGGAAACAGGCTGGTTGTGTCACCACAAAATTTCACACCTGAACTGTGAGGATGTAGAATAGGAATTAATTTTCTACATGCTTGAGAGATGTTTGTTTCCATAGCTGACAACTGAAATGGTTAAAGAAATACACACACTTGCTTGTCTTGCCACTTACATCTTTCCACAGGGAGCACAGCAAGCTGAGCCCTGTGTAAATGGAGAAAATGGACATTTTAAACTGAAAAATGCAAGTTATGGTTCCTTTTGCACATAATATTTTTGTACTCAAGACAAACACTTCCCACACGCTTGTTGAAGTTTTCTAGTGAAGCAATGTGAGAAACATCAGTTCACAGGGGTGATGAAACTATTCAAGTGTAAGTTCAAATAAAATAGTTTACATTTTCCTCATCTCCCTGCATTATCCCTCTGTTGCATCCCTGAGGCCCCCATGGCAGCCTACAAATCAATACCCTGATCCAGGTTATATTCCACACACTTCCTACATGGTGTGACAATGGCACATCCTGGAGTACAATAGATCATAGTGCCAGCTTCTGGAAAAACACACATCCTTTGCTACATCTGGAACAGCATCACCTCAGAACAACGTGCCAGCACTGCAGCTGACACTGAGGAGATGAAAGCTCAGTTTTCAGAGCCTACTGACTGCCTTGGGTTTTTCCTACTTTATTCCTTCTTCAACAGGGAAATAAATACCTGCCATGTAACCATTTACACCAGACATGGTTTGAGATAAGAATAGTTAGGTAACACACAACCCACACAGCTGTTGCTCCCCCGCAGTCACTCACGATCATTCCGAAATCTCTACTCTTGCCTCAGCACCCAGGATCCCTTTCAGCACACTCTAAAGCCAAAGGAACTTATTTCTGGCTGGAGAGCTTGACCCTTGTGCACATACAGGTCCTCCAGCTGCTTCTCTCTCTGCCATCAGCCTGAAGCTTTCCCTTGGACACAACAGCAGCACTTCACCGTGACTGTACAACAAGGTCCTAAGGAGGACTTGGGAAGAGGTTTCTCTCCATGTGTTTTCCTGTGCCAGGACCCCCTTCTCTCACACAGAATTACCTTCTTGGCAGCACACTGAAACCCTGTCTGCTTGTCCTCTATCTTGTACACTTCCCCAAAAGAGCCAATGCCCAAGGAACCATGGCACTTGGTCCAGTGAACCTCTTCCCGGTACTCGTAATCCACCGGCTTCAGCTTCTGGAAGTCCAAACAGAAAATGAGATGAAGCAAGGAAAGAGACACTTAAATGTTGAGCTGCACGGACAGAGATCAACATTCTCAGAAGCAGCAAAAGGACAGATACCACAGCACGTCTCTAGAAATCCCAGTACAAAACTACTGCTGTCACAGGCTTGAGATGAAACCATACAGGATCAAGCTACTTGATTTCTGTGGGCTCTGTTGGGTCTGAATGAGCGCACCCCACCATTGTAAAGAAAGGCCACCAGGATTTGGATGGCTTTGGAGCTCTGTGTTCCACCCTTCCCATGCAGGACATAGCTAAATCCTACAACAAACCAAGATTCTCATGACTAATGCAGACACTGTGTTAAAGCTTTTCTGCAGTCAGTAGATGGAGACTGTGCCTTAGGTGTCAGTGTGAACACGTTCAGGCAGGTTAGGGACACCCTGAACTCCACAGACAATACTGACAGGGTCACACTGATCCCAGGGAAGTCCTCCAGGAAGACTTTAAGGTGTTGAGAGAGAACTTAATTCAGAAGAAGTGAATCATGTCTCTAGGATTTAAATGCATTTCTGTGCCCAGGCCCTGTCTTGGCAAGGGACGCTGCAGGAGCTGCTGGTCCCAGCCAAGGCACAGACTGGCTCCCTGCATCTCCCCTTCTACCCAGCCCTGGTTTCTGTCACAGTCCAGCTCATCCAGAGCCAATAAATATTGCAGCCTGGCTGAACGGACTGGGCTTTTCCCCAGCAAACAGAGGACATGGTTGAAGACTGACTAAGCACAGAACCACTGCTCAGAGACAGGCCTGCGTGTCTGGTGACTGAGCACAGCATGGAGCCTGCAGTCTGAGAGACAGGGCTTTAATTCCTGCAGAAAACAACTCTGCATTGTTATTTGGCAGCTTCAACCAGATCCAGAACCACTGAGAAATCGCAGTTACAGAAGCAAGCACATGGATACAGATTATCCTTCTCCCAAAGCCCAGGAGAAACTCTGCCTCCCACACCCTGGAGTGTGGCTCAGATCACCTCGTTCAGCAGCACGCCTTCATTTTCACTTGCTTCATGGAATTGTTCCTTCAGCTCCAGCCCACCTCCTCTCCACGTCTTGGCCAGGCTGGCTAAATTTTGTGGTTCACCAAAACTCACGCTCCCCTTCAAGGCATCTACCAAATATTCTTCCACAGAAAGCTTGTCTGAACTGGTTTGCACAGACTGATTGATGCATTTGGTGAAATTATATTCTAAGTTCAGGCCAGATAAGCGACTGTCTTGATAGTTGAGGTCACCATGGAAGTACGTGTCCAGAGCATTCCGCTTCATGGCATGGAGGGGATTGTCCACATGTGGGAAATGGGGGGGAAGGATGTTGTAGGGAAAAGGATGGAGAGTCTCAGGCTGGGGAACACTGTCCCTCTGTTTCCAAACATGATTAAGGCACTGAATAGGACTGATCAGCTTGTGCAGTTCAGTTTTGTATTGGCTCCTCGGAGAATGGAGTTGGCTCGTGGACAGAACTCTGTCAGGCTTCTCGAAAGACAGTGGATCATAGCCCAAGTCCTTGTTAAATTCAGGAACCCAAAAACTGTTTCTGTAAAGAGTGCTTTGGTGTGATTCATCCTCCTAGAAAACAAAACCAAAGAGCTGAGCAGGAACCTCAGTACAAACACCCAAAATTTACCCAAGAGCTGTTAGGAGTGCGCAGGGACAGTACAAAAGGACCATTGAAGGTTCTCACCTGGACGGGAATTGGGGTGCAGCTCTCCTGTTCTGGAGTTCTTGGACTTCTCCTGCCAGCAGCCACAGGCTGTCCTTTCAGCTTGGATCTTTTCTTGTGCCGTTTCTTCTTGGCCCTGCCCCGGTGCCTCCCTCTCCAGGTGGGTGCCATCCTCCCCTCCGTGGCATGGGCCACATTGTTGGGGATCTGATCGAGACTGTCCGAGCGGCTGTTGGAAACCAGAACACAGCAGGGCTCTGAGAGGTGACAAGGGAAGCACAGCTCAGGTGACACCTCTGACCCACAGAAAGAGAACTGGCAACTCTGCCTCCTGAGAGTCAAAGAACAGAGAACTAAAACACAACTTCTTGCCTTCTAATCAGGGGTACATTCAAGGTCCAGGCACAGCAGCACCTCTGGCATTGTATAAAAGAAATGGTGGGGTGTGGGGGAAGCAAAACATTAAAGTCTGCCAGGGTTTACAAATCCTGAAAGAACAAAGAGATTGGAACATAGAGTCACAGAATGGTTTCGGTTGGAAGGGACCTCAAAGTCCATCCACTGCTACCCCCTGCCATGGGCAGGGACACTTCCCACTGGCCCAGGTGGCTCCAAGCCCCGTCCAGCCTGGCCTTGGACATTTCCAGGGATCCAGGGGCAGCCATAGCTGCTCTGGGCAACCTGGGCCAGGGCCTCCCCACCCTCACAGGGAGGAATTCCTCCCCAACATCCCGCCTAACCCTGCCCTCTGGCAGTGGGAAGCCATTCCCCCTTGTCCTGTCATTCCGGCTCCTTTGTCCAAGTTCCTCTCCAGCTCTGTAGTATGTCTCTTTTTTGAACATAGCAAAGCAGAGGGAAAAGCACTGCCTGTCTCCAGGCTGCTCTGAGACAGTTTGTGGGTGATTTCTAGTGAACACAGAGATGACGTATAAATGCAGTCTAGTTTAAAAAAATTATTAAAATTAATAAATGCATTCATAATATCAACACCTGCTCTACTTTGAAGGAAAAGAGCTTTGCACAGAGAAAAGGAATGTCTAAGTGCACTCAAATAAAACAGCTTCAAAAAGCCAAAATGTGCTGGCTTGTAAAGCTCAATACTACAACATGATTTCTAGGAATGCACAGATATACACAACACTCCAGCTGGGGTCTGCACAAAGAGATGAACTCTCAAGAGGGATATTTGCCTGCAGTTACTCAGGGTCAGAAAGAAATGGTCTCTAAGGCTCCTTTCAACCCAAACATTCTGTGATTCTACCAATCATAGCACTTAGATTTTTTAAATTAAGCTCTAAAAGAAAACAGGATTTTTGATCTTCAAATGAAGCAATTTGACTGTTCCATCAACTCAGAACAGTTCTGATACCTTCCTCTGACTTTCCTGATCAGTGATGCAAGGCACAGCCAGCATTGCTTTCTCCACCTTTTCCTGATGTTTTAGTGCTAAACGATGCTATAAGTAGAGCTCTGGCTGATGGCATCAGCAAAGTGCCTTGAGCCTGAACACACAGCTGGTGTGATCCCAGAAAACCCTAGAACCCTCAGAAATGAGGCACTTTGCACTTCTTCAGACAGTTCATGGGACAACATCATAAAGCCACTGGACAGTGTCAAACCACACACCCCACAAGGTGTCTGAAGCCACCAGGAAACAGGCAGCACCTGATTCTGAACCCTAGTCACCCATTTCAGGGTGCTGGGGCTGCCTGACAGGGCTCCAGTGCTTAAGAAAGCTCCAGTATGTGTCCCAACAGGAAGACATTCTTCATGAAGAACAAACAGCTCACTCCCAGGTGACTGCAGAAAAGCAATTCCCAGGCCTCTGCTTGTCCATCACAAGTGTCACTGTCCCTTTTACCACTTCCAGCTTTTCTGTGTTCACAACTTCTGTTGCTGATGCTGTCACTAAGCAAAGTGCCCTTTTATCCTTCCAAGAAATTAAGCTGTTCCCTTTTCTAAGGACTCCTTCTAGCAGCAGCCCAGGTTTCACATAGCTTTTCAGCAGATGGTGTAACAGTTTCAAAAGCATCAGCACAGTTCAGTTAAAAAGAGACTGAAAACTTCTCCTTGGATCCTTCTACTTCAAGCCTATGAACCTTAAAAAAACCGCTCATTTCAAAACAATTTGACCATCTAGAAACAGAGGCAGAAGGCTACAAGGGCAGTAAATCTGCAGGCACTGACAATAAGACAACGCAAAGTGTTTCAAGTGGTTTGTGCGTAAACTCTTTCCTAACAGGAAGATGTTTTGGGAAAGAGACATTCTTACCGGGCCTCAGACTGAAGAGCTAATTCCAACAGGAGTGCTTTTGGAAAAATATTTTAAGTGCAGAGAGCCAGGGTGATTTGGAACAAGGACAAGTCAGCAGACACAGCAGTGAAGAGCGGTGTTTGTGTTAAGAGGTCTCTCACCTGTAACGTTTACTGTGGGCAATAAAGGATCTCTCTGATAAAGTGGGGCTGAACTCCTGACTGTTTTCACCTGTGTGAAAGAAAACAGGATCATCATTTGTCTTAAACCAGGCAAAGACTTTCCCAGTAACAACTGGACTGAAGCAGCTCTACCACTGTGCTAAATGAGTGATCCAGACAATCACTGCACAGTCATGTCACACCACCCACACTGCATTCTTCCTCCCCCACAATTAGGAGGCTTCCCAGCTATCTCCTTATCCCCCAGATCTTTCCCAGATGGCAGTGTAGCTTTGATTTCCTCCTCTTTATCCCCTCTTTTAAACACCTTTCAGAAGCCAGCCAAGAGCAGGTGATCCACAGGACACAGATCTGGTCGAGGTGCACGGGCCTCATGCTGGTCTGTTATTTATGCGTTATTCAGTGGATGCTGCCACATTATTAGGAGATTTCATGAGCTTCCTAAATAGAGTCTGGGATGTGTCATCAGCTCCACCCCACTTGGGATTACAAATAGATGTGGCCTCAGCTCTCCAGGAGCGCCGAGAGAGTGAAATCTCATCCCTCTTTACACATTCCTTTTTCTCAATGAAGCGCAGCCGCCCTGCTACTCACATTCTGCTTGGGCAATAATAGAAATTGATGCACAGCCTCCTTCTGTTTCTTCTTTTGCTGTTCCTTTGGTGATTACATCATTCAGGATTTTCCACTGACTGTGAAAGATGACCTTCTTTGAATCTTCTACTTTGCAAACACTGCTCTGCTTTTCACTCACTGTCTCCTTCAGCCCCTCGGCAGCCGTGGGCTCCTTCTTGTGCTTGACAGCTGGATCAGGAGCTCCTTGGCATGCAATTCCCATCACTGCCATTTCCCAGCTGCACGGAGACACTGAGCAAGAACAGGAAAACAAAACATTTGTCAAAATACTTCACAGACAGAAGCAGCTTCAAGTTCACAAGCAAGAGGAGGCTCCTGAATGTATCAGATTAATAAATAATTTGAACCAAATCAAGGTCCTGCCCAAGTTCTGAGCTGGAGAAGAACCCCAGAGTGCCAGTCCTCCATTTCTGACTTGGACCGCTGAAGATCTGAATATTCAACATTCTCATGACTGAAAATGTTTCAGAGAAACACTGGTTTCAGAGAACTATAATTCTGGGTATATTCCCTTAACTCAAACACAAACAGTGAAATCAAAGAGAAGAAGGAACTCCCATATTACTAAACAGGAAGAATATTCATCCCCAAAAAAAGGAAAAAAGGGAAGACATGAAAGTTCTTCTCCTAGGGTGCACCTGGGGGGAATTACACTGTGTTCTCACAGCACATGAATGGCCATAAACCTAGCTAATTCCCTTTTTCCCTGTGCTCAGTCATCCTCAAAGCCATTCCTCATTCTCCCTCAATGAAGCCAGGCTCGACAGTCAACCTGCCCATCCACAGATCCTCCCTCACTCCCTTCCTTCCTCTACACGACCAACAACTTCTGCAACCTTTGCTCAAGCCCACCAGAAGCAGAGCTCTTAGAGAGTGCAGGATTCATGGAAGTTGGTGTTGGATAGAGCACAGTGACGGTGCTGGAACAGACCCCTCTGCATGGCAGCTGGGGAGGGGATCAGCACAGGCTGTGAGCTGACCAGGAACACAAATGGAGCTCCAAACAAGTCCCAGCACAGGCCAAACCTTGGCCAACTGGCAGCAGGGGAAAGGTGGAAGGGAGCCAGGGATGGAAAGGGAGAAGCATAAACCAGCATGGGAGCAAAGTACTGAGGGACAGGATGGGGATACCCAGGGGTGAAAATCAGCAACGTGGAGAGTGAGGAGTTCCCTACAGCATGAGCCCCTGGGGAATACAGCTTTGGTTCAGCCCCTGATCCCCTCACCTTGGATTCTGGAGAAGTGAAACCAGTTGTTTCCTTATAAACCAGAATATGCTCTGTTGCCCCTTAAGTGCAGAGATCTCTTCCTTGAGCCAGCCCTCCCACAGCACAAGTATAAAACCTGAAAATGGACATTTCCACCCTTAAACAACCCAGAGAAGTTCAGAAACCTTGGGCAGTGTATACACAAACCCAGGACAGGGCAAGGAGGGACATTTTAACAGAGGCCAGGAAAACTGAGATACCAGCACCACTACAGGAGCACATCCTTGAGGCTCGTCAGCTTTAATCTGCACAGATCTTTCTTCTTTTTTTTTCCTTCCCTTTTCCTTTTTCCTTTCCCTTTCCTTTTTTCCCCACCTTGAGCAGCTGCCTGGGGCAACAGGACATTCACTCCAACAGGCTCCTGGCAACAGAGATTAATCAGGAAAATGACAAAACAAGTGGGTGCTCCATGCCCGAAGGACCACCAAGGAAAAGGGAGGCATTTGGGAGCCAAGTGCATGAACCTTGGTGCTGTGAGTCACCTAACAACCTGGCAGGTATACAAGGAAAGTCAACAATGACCACATTCAGCGGCCAAACAGAGAACAGCTGCTGTGCAAAAGAAGTGCTGATGACAGTATCCCACTCATTAGGGCCCGTCCAGCTCCCTCTCCTCTACAGAAATTATGTCAATTCTCAGTGCTGTAAAATAATCCCTTGGAGCAGCAGGAGCAGAGCCTGCCAGATGACTAACCCAGCCACCAGTGACCAAACTGACAAGTTCAGAGCTATTTTTATCCTCACTCTCTCCTGACTTGCATTAACTCTGTCTCTCCTTGCCCTCCCCTCACCTTCAAGGTCCTTCAGCACAAACCAATCTCCATCGCCAAAAAATACAGAATTCTACAAGTCCCTCCTTGGCTGAGTCAAAGGAGAACAGAGAGAGGGGAGAAACAAAACTGCAAGTCCTTGTCGCCCTCTGAAATGGCAAAGAATAACAAGGAAACATAACCGAGACTAAAGTCAACAAAGCTCTACCTCACTTGCAGACTCAAAGAGACCGAGGCAGCAATTGTGAGCAACGGCCTCGACCCGGGCAGAGCTCAGCCAGTTTAATGTGTGACTCAGGTCTGTGGGGCTGTGCAGGACCAGAACCTGCAAGCCCAGCCTGGTTTAACTGTTGCTGCCCAATATTCAGTCCTTGGAAAAGTCAAACGCCAACTATTTTTGTGGTGCGTACGGCAAAGGGAGGTGGGCAGAAACTGTGATTAAAAACAAACAATCAGAACTTTTAAATAGTTTTTGAAGTGTAACTTCTGCCTGGAGAAAAAGAGGCTCAAGGGGGACTTTCATTGCTCTCTACAGCTCCCTGACAGGAGGCTGAAGCCAGCTGAAGGTCAGGCTCTACTCCTGGGGAACAAGAGACAGGACAAGAGGAAACAGCCTCAAGTAGTGCCAGGGAAGGTTCAAGTTGGATATTTGGGAAATTTCTTCACTGAAAGGCTGGTCAGGCATTGGAATGGGCTGCCCAGGGCCCACCCATCCATGGAGGTGTACAAAAAACAAGCAGACATGGCACTTCATGATATGGCCTAGTGGGCACGGTGGGATTTGGTTGAAGGTTGGACTGAACGACCTTGGAGGTCCTTTCCAACCTCAGTGGTTCTGTGATTCAGAACTGAACAGGCCTGACTCATCTCTGTGCACGTGGAAGGGGCAAAGAGTGGTGCAAAGTGCTCCTGAGTCGCATTAATTGGGGCGTAGGCACTCGGTCTCTGCCCAGACCCCACACACAGCCCTTCTCAGGGAGCTCCAGATAAACGGGGGGAGCCTGGGGAGCAACGAATGGGTACCAAGGACACACAGGAAGCCCACTAAGAGCAGGATTTACCCACACGAGACGCTCTGGAGCTGCGGTTCCCCCGCCTGTTTACGTGCTCCAGGATGAGCACAGCTTCCTGTACAGACACAAGGCACAGACAAGCAACACGGGGAGCTTCGTGTTCCTGAGCAGGAAGGTGGCTGTGTCCTACCCAGAACCGCTTTTCTGGTTTTCAAAACCTCCTCTCCCTCAGCCAGGTCACTTAAATACAGCTGTAATTCTTGATTTCCATATACCTGACTTTCTTCCTTCGTGGACATGTGATGGGCTCGTTATTTTCAAGGCAGAAAGGGGAAGTCAGGTAATGATGCAGGAGATAAGAGTGGATACTGCACTCGTAACCTACAATGGGCTTTTGATACCAGCCTAAAGCTTGTTTGCTCCTTATCTTCACTAAGGGTTTACTCACCTTGGGTTAACTAATGCTAGTTCCCACTGCTGTAAAACAGAAAGTGTGTTCTTACAGAATGAAAGCCAAACAGTCTCAGTTGTGCCGTGAAGGCACCGCTCCGATGGCAACTCCTCCCTCGCATAATGTGTGGGAGAAAGTAAAATACTGGATAAGGTCACCTGAGACTTGTAGGGAGTCAGAATTAACGAGATACTCAAACATTATTAATGTAAGAGATAACCACGTGCTTTTAAAACCTTCTCCCCCCTTCTCTAAACAAGTCCCTCTTCAGCTCTTCCATCTCGAATGGAAGATGTTTGGAGCAGAGACCTTAAAAGAGCATTTCTGTGTTTCAAGAAATCGTCGTGGGAGAAACTCAGAGCTGGACAAGAGCCATGCAAACACCTTTCCAGCACTGAACCACTCCACAGCACACCATAATATGGGATCCTGCTTGGCATGCCTGGCTCCGGCCCCCCAGTCCCCTGGACAATGGCTTCTGGGAGAATTTCAGTGAACGCTTCGTGGACCAGCCCAGAGATTTGGTCAAAAAAGGCTTGAGAAAGAGCTTTAAAATATACATAAGATTTCCTAAGTTGACTTCACAGAACGGAGATTTCTTCTCCTCATCTGAGTGTACCCATTCAGCAGCAGTTTCACACTGACACTTAGTTTGAAAGGAAAGAAGAAAAAAAAAATGTTGTTTCAGTGAGGTTTCCCACTTCCTTATGGAGAGGAGTTCTGTGCACAGAGCACTAACTCAGGTTGCCTTTGCAGCTGCTGCTGGTTTGATCAAACACAAGGAGCATTTTTAGCCATGTTGCTTTGCTGACCACCACAACAAAGCAACAGCTGGGAAGAGCCAGGAATTTCTGCATCACTAGAGCAGGGAATGTCAACTGAGAAGAACACCACACACCTTTTTGGGACCTTCCTGTCCTAACAGCTGTCAGTGAGCATGGGAGAAAGTGCCAAGTCTGCAACTAAAAGAACCTACACAGAGTATTAGCTGCAAAATCCTTGTGTAAAGATCAAATCTTGTCAAGGAACAGGTTCTTCCAAAGGAAAAAAAAAAATAGATGATACTTGTTACATGGATGGGTCACATTAAAAATCTGGTTTGGTTGGGGCCCAAGACATGTATGTATACATATATCCTTCATAAATATACTTTATATACGTACAGAAGGATTCAAGGCCAGGTTGGATGGGGCTTGGAGCACCCTGGGATAGTGGAAGGTGTCCCTGCCCACGGCAGGAGGTGAAACTGAGTGGGCTTTAAGGTCCCTTCCAACCCAAACCATTCCATGGCTGTTTGTACAACCTTTTCAGACCCTGGGCACCACTTCCCTCCATCCCTGCCTCCCTCTGCCGGGATGCCACCCGTGGGCTCCCCTGCCTGCCCAAGTTTCAGATGGAACTGAAATTAAGACGGTTCCGGTTTCGGCTGAGGCAGTTTAAGGCCCGTTACTGTAGCCCAGGCCTGGGGTGGAGATTTAAACTGCTCAGAGCTGTCAGCAGGACAAGTTTCAGTTTGTGTCAGAAACGACTTAAAAAAACCAATTGTAGCACTCAACAGCCCCCTAACCTCAAAACACACTTAATGCTGCTTTAAGTGAACTTGTCTAAGAGGAAAGAAAAAGAGACTTCCCTTGTGTATCTAAGAGCACCAAAGTGAAAATAAATAGAATGCCTGACTGATTAAAATCCTGGTGAGTCACAGCAGCAGTTGCTATTCCAGGGAGCTCTCAGCCTTCACCTCCTCTTCGATAACCACTGTGACCCATCCGGCCATTCCAGGGGCTCCTGCACAATCCCCTCTGGTCCCTCTCGTGTGCATCCACAGACTTATCTGAGGAGCACCAGGGAAAGCTAAAAACCTTCTCCCCAAAGCACCACAAACTCCCTGTTTGAAGCACTTCACTATCAGCCCTACGTACGAGCACATTATGTTACAAACTATAGTCAGTATGTAAACATGTTCTTTAAAGTGGTTTGATAGTAAATACTCCCAAATCCTGTTTCAGCCACCGGTGTTGCTTACTGTAAATATCAGGATAATGAGCCTCAACTGTTTTATTTTAGTTGCCAGACATTAAGATATTGCAATAGTTTGGTTACAAAATCTGCAGGAAAATATTAGACTGGGTTTAACTATCAGCAGATTTCTAAAAGCACCTATGAGGACAGCCCGAGCACAGCTCACCCCTGAACAATTCTTCTCATGTTGCTGAACAAAGATGAACACCACCATTTGCCCAGAGTTTACAAACACCACCACAAGCCCATTCACTCAAAGAATGGCTAGTTTTTCCCAACCCCTCTGCAAACAAGGAGAACAGAAATAATCAGAACAAACTTCAGCCTGATAAGGATTTGCTTCCCAGCTGTTCTCACACAGCTCTCAAGCCACTGCTTAACAACATCCTGGCTTTGACAACCCACTTGTGAAGTTATTTCCTAAACTACATCACAATGATAGAGTAAAGCACCTAAAGGGACAACTTCCATCAACCACCACAGACACACCTGAAAATCAATTCTGCCCAAGCAGGTGGAGCCAGGCTGTCACCAGTTGTCACTTTACACAGCTTTGCAGCTTTACATTTCAATCATATTTATAAAATCCATGTAAATCTATGGGGAAGCAGTAAGGCAAAACCAACTCAAAAGTTTAGTTAAATCTAGTATAGATAGAAGCAGTTCTATATGATCTTAATTTATGACTGGTCCTGCAAATTCAGTTGTGATGATTTCATACTATAAAGTCAAAATACGAACTGATTGGGATGATTTCTAACTGTCCAGCCTGAGCAGACTCTCATTAGACAAACTCCCACATGAACTGTGGAGCAGAACTGCCGTTATGAAAGACAAGGTCCACGTTCTTCAGGGCCTTGATGTCACTAAACCGTGATCAGCAAAGCCCAGTCTCCTACAGACTCAATTCCCCCATGTCTGTCCTTCCTCCTGGTCCCTCCCTGCATCTCCAGACCCTTTCCTATCTCAGGGCTCTTTTACTCCCAGCCAGCTGCTCATCTCAGAACCTGGAAATCTTTCCATCCTCCAGGCCCCAATCCCTCTCTCTCCACCAACACATTTGACATTCGCCAGCGAAGTTCAAAAGTCACAGAAGGAAAGCTGAAGAGTTATGGTCGCTTTGCCTCCATCCTCTTGGCAATTATAATAATAATTCAGCACCTCATCACTGCTACAACAGCTCAGCTCTACCCCCTCCCATTTAACACGGAAAGAAGACTCAGGACAGACTCACTAACTTCATGTTCATAAACTCCAGTGATGTTGGATCAGGTCCCACAAACCCTTTAGGTTTTCAGTTATGTTTGTTTGTTATGCTCCTTCACAGCACTCTACAAGATTCAGTCTCTTAACAGAGTTAAAATTTAATAGTTAATAGCAAGTGACTCATTCCCAAGGAATCCGGCGGCCGTGCCAATAACAGATTTCAACTGAGGTAAAATGCAATAAAGCAGCTCACTACAGACACACTCAAATCAACTATTCTTATCACTAATGTCACAGCACAGAAGCGCGAGTTATTACTCATAAAAGGGTTCAGAAAGCCGGTCGAAAAAGAAATTCAGACTTTGTTTATAGGTGCTGGTTTCAGACGGCTGTGTTGTACATGTGCGGAGCACTCAACACATGTTTCTAATGTAACCAGTTAAAGCTGACAGGATGCATCTGAGATCAACCACAGCAGCAACTTATTAATCAGCAAAGAAACACTGCAACCTTTCGCCAGAAAAAAAGAAAAAAGAAAAAAAAAAAAAAAGAGAGAGAGAAATAGGCATTTAGTTGTGTCAGAGAGACGCTGAGAGTGAAAAGGACCGGGTAGCTCAGGTGAATTAAGGTCTGGCTCGGTTGTGCTGTGATGAGCTGAGCTCATCCCTGCCTCCTTCTCCCCTCTCCAGGGCCAGGGATCGACGAAGTCCCTGCACCGGGAGCCCGGGGAACCGGCGAGCTCAGGGAACTGAGGAGCCTGGGGCACCAGGAGATCAGAGAATCGGGCAGCCCAGGGCACCGGGAGCTCGCGGCACCGAGAGCCGCACACTCGAGAAGGTGCCGGGCAGCGCAGTGACATCCACGCTCCGAACACACACACACAGCACTGCGGCGGGAGCGGCTGCGGCGGGGCCCGGAGAGCCCATCAGCCGCTGGGACCCCCCCAGCCGGGCCGGGGCTCCTCACACGCTGCTCCCGCCGGCAGCCGCGGAAGCTCCGCCAGGCCCTACCGGGCACATGCGTCCCGCGGCTTCCGGACCGAACGCCGCCCCCTGGACCCGGATCCCGCCTCCGAGGCGGTGGCGGGGCCCGCACCTACCGCTCCGGCACGGCTCGGCTCGGCTCGGCTCGGATCAGCCCGGATCAGCCCGGTCCGGTTCTGCTCAGCTCGCCCGGCACAGCCCGCCGCGGCCCCTCAGGCCTCTCGGCGGCTCCCGCTCACTGACAGGCGGCACCCAGAGACGGCCCCGCCCTCTGTCTCCGCACAGCCAATCACCGCCCCGTGTCGCGGGATGGCCCCGCCCTGCCTCCCGCCACGCCCAATCAGCGCGCGGTCCTTGCCCCGGCTCCGCCCCCCGGCTCCGCCCCGGCCGGCTGGATTTCCCAGAAGTGGGCGGGGCCTGCTTGGCAGAAAGCCCCGCCCGCGGCTTCTCTGGGCGCCGTCGCGCTGCGCATGCGCGCTCCGCCACGGGAGGCGGGGCCGGGAGCGGCCGCCGGTCCCCTCACGACCATCCGCCATGTTAAGTGTGACTCTCGCCGGTCCCGGGCCCTGCTGGGTCCCTCGGTTCCTTCGGGCAGGGGGCGACAGGCGTGTTGAAGCCGCCTCGGAGGTACCTCGGTGCCGCAGTAGCGCGTTTTGCCTGTCAGCAGCCGCTCCAAAGACTCGCCCATTCCTCTGCCGTTGCCTCCGGAAGCTGAGACTTTCCACTGATTTTTTTTTTCCTTGTCTAAGCCTCCATCGCCCTTTCCCGAGGAAATGGCAAGGGAAGGGCCGCAGGAGTGTGTCCCCCCCATGCCAGCGCTGCCCCGGCTGCGGCGGGTGGGCTGAGTCCTGTCCTGGCGTTGGGGAGTGGGAGGTGTCAGTCCTGCTGTGGGGAGATTTTCGAGTACTATAAGTTTATGATAACGTAACTCTGATCTCCCCAGTGAGCGACACTTTATTATTCGGGTTATACTTTGCCCAAGTACGGTTATGTTTTGCTTTGGTGCTAAATGAAGAGGAGGGTGTGGGTGACTCGGTCCTTGACTCAGTGAGGTGGGGGAGCCATGGGAAATAGATCATTTCAGAGGTAGTTTCAGAGCTTTCAAGAAAGGATTCTGATGAACTTACAGAATCATAGAAACGTGGAATGGATTTGGTTGGAAGGGACCCTAAATCTCATCCAGTGCCACCGCCTGCCATGGCAGGGACACCTTCCACTATCCCAGGTTACCCCAAGCCCCGTCCAACCTGGCCTTGGATACTCCCAGGGATGGGGAGCCACAGCTTCTCTGGGCAACCTGTGCCAGGGCCCCACCGCCCTCGCAGGAAAGAATTTCATCCCAGTGCTAATTCCTTCTGGATTTGGACTCCTTGTGTGACACACGAGCAGGGAATGATTCACGGCTCTGGCAGAGTCTGTGTGTGAGAACTACAGGGATGGTGCTCGGAGCAGCCTTTGAATAGGCAATAGCAAGATCCCACATCCCTCATCTTCAGCATACACTATCTCTGCACAGGGGCCTCTTGCCTTAGACTCCTCACATAGTTAGGAGAGAAATTTTAAATCCCAGCAGCTCTTCCGTAGGACGATTCTACTGTGTCAGTTGATCGTTGAGTGTTGGTTGCAGTCAATGATCTTAGAGGTCGTTTCCAACTTGAATGATTGTATGGTTCTACACTATGTTGCTGAATAATCCCCTGTTGCCTCTTTAACTCTGGGTATGAGCCCTGAGTTAAAAGAACCTGTCACAGTAGGTCACTGTCATACCTCGTGTGTTGTAGAACACCGGATTTTCTGCAGGTTACTCCAGGACTTGTGGAATTGGTTAAAGTGAATATAGAAAATGTTGGGAGTGGGGTTGCTATCATCAGGTCAGCCCTCCAAGGAGAGAGCTGGTAGTTGAAGGTGGTTTTCAGTCCTTCCTGGAGCAGCTCTGAGTTGGGTTGGAAAGAGCTGAGTTTTGGGTTCGTGTTCTGTGTGCTCTTGTGTTTGGGCAGAAGGTGTTACAGTCACAGAACCTGGGATCCACCCAGCCTCCGACATCCCTGAGTAAAGAATTGTCCTTATAGAATCAGAGACTGGTTTGGGTGGGAAGGGACCTGAAAGTTCCTCTGCCATGGGCAGGGACACGGTCCACTATCACAGGTGGCTCCAAGCTCTGTCCAACTCGGCCTTGGACACTTCCAGGGATGGGGTAGCTGCAACTTCTCTGGGTAGCCTGTGCCAGGGCCTCACCGCCCTCCCAGGGGAGCATTTCTTACTAATTCAAACTGAAAGAAACCTTGAAGTGAAGCAGGAGTTGTGATAATAGCTGGTCACAATATTTGCCATAATTTGCCTTTAAAAGTCTGAGGTTGTTTTTGCCAGAGTAGTTGAGGTGATTGTGATGTTGCATTTAGGGGTATTTATGACCTTGATATTTTTATCACAGTGGAAAGAAGAGCAAACAAAGCTTTTGACAAAATATAAAAGACCTTAATACCCTTAGTTGTGGGTTTGAATAGGCCACACTTTCCATCGCAGTTATGTTCTGTAGTTGTTGGGGAAGAGGGAGGACAGGTGGACAGGACTGAGAAAAGCACATGTGGAGCTTGTCACAAGCCCAGGTTCAACACTGAAGTCCAGAACACTCTGCTTTTCTTTTGTGGTTAAATTGTGCAAAATGAATCGATGGTCTCAGTCTTACTGGCAGAGAAGTTTGTCACTCTCGGAGCTGTAAAGAATGTCTTGAAAGCAAGAACAAAGTGTGAATGGTGTAACAATGACGCTGCAGTCAGCGAGCCGTGGTCATGGCACAGGTACAGCTCAGAGATAGGAAGAGCCCTTTAGCTGGAAGCAGCAGGAGCAGGTACTGATCAGAGCTCCTGGCACCTCTGCAGCCCCAGCAGTGCTTGGAGCAGGGCAAGAGCACCGCCTGTCCCACCCACCGGAGCAGAAGCACCAGCTGGGCCCGGCTCTGCTCTGCCCCTCCGTCCTGCTTCCAGGGGCTCCTCCGGCCGGCTCGGGTTTCTGTTGCCGCAATCAAACCCACAAGTAGCTCTGAGCACCAGCACACATGGAGAGAATGCAAATACAGCTGTGCTCCTGTTTATGGAAATAGCACAGGGCGTATCTGTGACTTGGTTTGGAGAGTTAGCACAAATAGCTGCATTAATAATTGCTGCAAAATATGCAGAGTCTTCCTTTCGGGTGCCCCAGTAGTGTCAAGACCTACTTCTGTGATTACAGTTACAGTTCAGAGAGCACCCACGGCCTCACAAACATTTTGTTCCTGCATGGATTGATTATAGTGATCCACTCTGGGACCACTGGTCAGAAAAAGCTCTTAGCTGGGAGTTCTTGATCTGTTACTCCACGTTTGGTGCTCATTGCATGTGTATGAGCCAAGAGCAGTGTGTTACAATGCAAGGACTCGAGCCAGGCAGGGCTTTGGCAGCTTCAGTCTGGATCCAGGGATGGAGACAGCTCATTTCACCTTGGCTGATCTCCAGCATCATCCCACCAATCCCAGTGACATGTCACCATTTTAACAGAGGAGAATTCTGACCACTTTGCCCCCCCCGCCACTCCAGTCCATGCTGTCTTGTCCTAATCACTCTCTTAGAAGCTGAGGTCCAGCCCTCATGGGTGCTGCTGAGCTTGGGGCACAGGAGGGGTCAGGCCCACCATACTTTATGTGCTGGCATTCCCAGAGTCTCTGTTCTTGGATGAAAGTCTTCCCTCCTTCAGGTTGTGTTGGAATTTGGTGTCTGGCCATGGCAGCTACACTGGAGAACCTGTGTGGAGTAATTTGGGGGTTTGGGGTGCTCAGCCAGGAGCTGCAGAGGGTGACCCTCATAGGGAACATTGGGTACCTTATCCATGGGAAGAGCTCCTCCAGCAGGTGCTGTGGTGGCCGTGACAGGGCAGTGCTCTGTCCTTCAGTGGGGAGATGGGATTGATGTGCCAGCTGCACAAACCCTCCTTGTGAGTGGACACTGGAGCACTCAGACCCAAGGTGGACACACTCAGACCCCGCTGCTTTCGTTGTGACATTTGGAGCCACCTTGAGCCAGAGTGACAAACGGGCTCTCGGCTGTTCCGTTCTTCGGAACCTCATCCTGAAGCAACCGCTTCAAAACTTCACCATTCAAAAGTTTCACTTCCCAAGCAATGCTGTGCTATAAATACCCTGTGCAGTGGGATATGACATTTACTCCCACACATGAGACACAGCACGCTTTGTAACTCACAAACTCCTTAACCCTTGAGTAAACACAAGGTAAGGAGCTGCGGGATGAATTCGTGTTGCAGCCTGTGAGCTGCTGTGGGCTGCTGGAGAGGAAACGGGAGGGGAATTGCACCCAGAATTACTGCAGTTAGAGTGGAAAAACTCACTTCTTCCTGCTGTTTGAACATCACAGAGCTAAAGATGTTGCTTTAGGAATATTAGTGCTTTATTCCACTGTTATCAACTGATCTCAGAGCACTTTCCTGTCCAAACCAAAGAAGTACTTAAGTTAGTTTCCTTTAGTTTCCGATTCTGCAACTGATTTATGATCCTTGACAAATTTCTTAGTTCCTTGGTTTCATTTCTGTGTAAAACAAATAACTGCTTTTCTCTTGTTCTTTACATGTTGTGTATATATATCATAGAATCATGGAATAGTCTGGCATGGAAACCCAAAATGGGATGGAAAGACCATCCAGTTCCACTCCCTGCCATGGGCAAGGACACCTTCCACTGTCCCAGGGTTCTCCAGGCCCCGTCCAGCCTGGCCTTGGACACTTCCAGGGATCCAGGGGCAGCCACAGACTCTCTGGACACCCTGTGCCAGGGCCTCCCCACAGAGAACAATTTCTTCCTTATCATAGAATCAGAGAATGGTTTGGCTTGGAAGGGGCCCTGACGATCACATATATATTAGATAGACAGATAGATAGAATAACGATATATACTAGAAATTCAACCAGTAGGCTCTATCTCTGTAGGGTGCACTGACTGAAGTGCTTGGGTGCTGATATTTCATAAACATACTATATAAATACATAAATATCCTCTCTCTCTCTCTCTCTGTATCTCTGTGTCTCAATGAGTGTAGGTTTGTAATGTTTGTATCTTTCTTATTGAGAAAGAGCTGAAGTCACCTGGATGGGTAGGTTGTAAAATGAATGGGTCATCTTATCTCATCCCCTTGCGTAACCTCACCTCAAGCAAGGTGTGTGTCAGGGCAAGTCAAGAGCACGATTAGCAGCAGCCCAGTGCTGCTGCCACTCCTCTGCGAGTAAGGGAGCCCAGGGTTTTAAAAGTGTGTGATGTTGGCATGTGAGTGTTTGTCTGGTGCTTAAAAGACTGCAGAAAGGGTTGACATGAAGCTGTGTCTGGGAGATTTAGGATGGAGATCAGGGAAAGGTTCTTCCCCAGAGGGTGCTGGGCACTGCCCAGGCTCCCCAGGGAATGGGCACGGCCCCGAGGCTGCCAGAGCTCCAGGAGCGTTTGGACAGTGCTGCCAGGGATGCCCAGGGTGGGGTTGTTGGGGAGTCTGTGCAGGGCCAGGGTGGGACTGGATGATCCTTGGGGGTCCCTTCCAACTTGAGATAATCCATGATTCTATGAGATAATATCTTGGGATATTCATGGCTCTATAAGAGAAATGAGTCCTAGCGTTGGAAAATGGGCTGGTTTCATCTCCTTGGGTGGGGGATATGAAAACAAACAAATTCAGGCCTTTATAGAATGGATTTGATTCCGATTTTAATCTCAGTTACATGACATAGATGTGATCCCTTCCAAGTGCTTGTGTCAGTGAAAATGCCTCAATGGCTTCCCAAAGTTTTTCATCAACTCTTTTGAGTGCCAAGCAGTTCCAATTAATCAGAGACTGGCCCTGCAGGGAATACGCTGCTGCACAGCTTCCTCTTGTCTTTGCCAAAACACGATCCAGCCGCTTGTGTTTCTGAGCAAGTTCTGCTTTCGGCTCTCGGCGCGGGGCTATCACCAGGAAACACATGGCAGGGCTCTCCCGCTGCGTGTCCTGTCAGGAGGAGCCGCAGCGGGCACGGGGAGCGGGGCCAGGGCTCCTCGTGGGTGCTCATTTATGGGCAGGAGGATCGAGTAAACATTGATTTTCCCTCTGTGCTGCGAGCTCAGCTGGGGATTTCAGTGCTTCTCCCACCGACCTGTGTGGAGCTGAGTCCTGATCAGATTCTGCTGCAGAGGCACTGGCGCTGCCCTTATCAGAGAGGAAGTGAGCACTGGGAAGATAAAGCTGAGATTATTAAAAGTAGCCCCTGATTTTGGGTCATGGGTGCTCAGTTTGAGATTTGAGCACTCTTTTTCTTGTTGATTACAGGATTTCTCTGGTTGTGATGATTCCTTAAAGCTTTCCAAACTCAGCTCCCTAAAAATCACTTTTCTGGGAGTCACAGGTTGCACCAGAAGCAGATGTCACTCACCTCATGTATTTAAGAATATATTAGAGAATAAGCCCCAAATCTTTGTCAGAATATTACAATAGGCATGTGGTGGTTTTCTTTTTAAGCCCCAGCTCTGAGGATTAAGCAGTAAATGAAAAATTCAAATACTGCTTTTGAAAAGGAATTGTTTACATATAGTTTGTAGAGATCAGGCTGGTGAACTGTGAGAAGTCAAGAGGCTGACATTTCTATTTGATTGAATACTCTTTGCTTTAACTGGTGTCTCTGATTCAAAATGAGCAATGCCTTCTTCCCAGGGACATAGTTCTAATTCAACTCTCTGTAGCCATTCGTCAAAAATATGTCCCAGCTACAACCTTTTCTCATTCGCACTTGGGTCTATGTATCAGTCCTTTTGGGAGGGAAAAGCGTGCTGGGTTTTGTGACCAGCATCTCAAGGGACTTTGTCTTTACCGATGTGTAGAGATCAGGGATGGGAAGTCAATGGAGGTGCCTGTGCACAGTATTTGTGGAATTTTCATACTCCGTGGAGTATTTCAGCAGCAGGAGGGGCCAGCATTGACATTCCCTGCAGGTTTTGCTCTGTACAAAGAGGACTTTGTCCCTAGATAGCTGCTCTGGTCACATCCCACTGTGGTTTCACTATGAGCAGATAAAAAGTTTGCTGTTAATGTCACATGCAGCCAAGCTGAGAAGTGTGGGGCAGGGTCCAAAAGCCACCCTGGCTTGCTGGGATTCAAGGCTGAGCTGTGCAGATCATTCCAAAACAATCCATGGCTTGTTGCAAGCAAGACACCTGGAAAAAGGAATTTGGCTTTATGTTTCAGCTGAGCAAGCTGGAGGCTGAGCTTCCACTGCAGGGTTGTGGCAGCACTTCACAAAATCACAGTCATTAATATTAGAAAAGACCTTTAGGATCCTCAAGTCCGACCATCAACCCAGCACCGCCACCATGGTCACCACTAAACCATGGCATGAAGTGCCACATCCACACGTTTTTTGAACACTCCAGGGATGGTGACTCCATCATTGTCCTGGGCATGCTGTGCCGAGGCTGGACAACCCTCTCTGGGAATAGCTTTTCCCTAATATCCAACCTAAACCTCCCCTGGCACAACCTGAGGCCATTCCTCTTATCCTGTCACTTGTTACCTGGGAGAAGAGACTGAACCTTACCTGGCTACAAGCTCCCAGCTTTGCATGGACAGCACTGGGTTTGTTCTGTACCTCTGGTTTGCTCCTTCCACGGCAGGACCCGGGCACTCCCTGGGCGGGCTGGGTACGGACACGTTTAGTTGCAAGAATTAATCCAGTTAGCAGTTTTTAAAGACCACAGGGTATGGACACAAACTGAGTGGCTTACTTGGGTTTCAAAGTTTCCTCTTCCCCAAATTGCAGGAGTCTATAAATCATAGAATCATTGAATGGTTTGTGTTGGAAGGGACCTTAAAAACCATCTCATTCCACTCCCCTGCCATGGGCAGAGACACCTCCCACTAGGCCAGGTTGCTCCAAGCCCCATCCAACCTGGCCTTGGACACTTCCAGAGAACTGTAATATGTGAATAAATTATCATTTATGTGAATGATATGACCATATATGTCTAAATATGACCATTTTTATGAATATATATGACCAATAATGACCCAATACACTAATAAATTACCATTTTCGTTTCAATTTCCCTCCTTCCTCAATCCAGAAGGAGAGCAGGAAGGTGAACAACATCACACCTGTGCTCCTGCATCTTGGACAAGACTTTGTCATCATACTGGGACTGAGTCCTGCTGGACAGTGAAGCCAAGGGCTGGAACACCTCTCCTATGAGAACAGGCTGAGAGAGTTGTGGTTCAGCCTGAAGAGAAGGCTCCAGGAGGACCTCAGAGCCACTTCTAGTGCCTAAAGGGGCTCCAGGAGAGCTGGAGAGGGACTTTGGACGAGGGCCTGGATTGACAGGACACGAGGAATGGCTTCCCACTGCCAGAGGGCAGGGTTAGGTGGAATACCAGGATGAAATTCTTCTCTGTGAGGGCGGTGAGGCCCTGGCACAGGGTGCCCAGAGCAGCTGTGGCCGCCCCATCCCTGGAAGTGTCCAAGGCCAGGCTAGACAGGGCTTGGAGCAACCTGGGCTAGTAGAAGGTGTCCCTGCCCATGGCAGGGGGTGGGACTGGGTGGTGTTTTAGGTCCCTCCCAACCCAAACCATTCTGGGATTCCGTGGTTTGCAGGATCCCAGGGACAGGTGTGCAGGGCTGGTGTTCCCTGGAGCAAAGCCCCAGCACCGGGGCTGAGGGAGGCAGCTTTGGGCACTGTGGGGTGAACTGTGTCTGCGGGCAGGGCAGGGGCTGCCCTGGACTGGACTTCAGGCACCGTGAGCAGAGCCCACCGTCCCTCTCACAGCTGCTCCTTTCCTTGTCAGGCTGAGCTCAGCCCTCATCCCCTGCTCTCACTGTGGTGAAGCAGCACGGCTGGCTCCGGGACAAGGGGTTGGGAACCCCTCTGCTCCCAGCACTGCAGATGTGAGCTTTGGAACAAATCTCAGATGGACAGGCAGCGTGGGACTGAGCCCACACCGCTCCAGGCATTTCAGCTCTGCAGTCGCTGTCGAGTGCCAGAATGTGGGATCTTGTTGGGAAACATCCCGAGTTCCGTGTCTGCCAGGTGTGTGGGATCCCCTGCCTGTGCACAGTCTCTCACCGTGTCGGGAAAACCTGCCCGGCTTCCTGGAATTCCTGCTCAGCTTCCTGCTCGGCTGGGATGCTCCGAGCCCTCCCACGGAGTGGGCAGCGGGACACGCTCCCTGCGCCGGGCACGGCCCCAGCGGAGTGGAACAAGAGCAGAGGAAATCCCGAGAGCGCCGGCACAGGGAGCCCTGCGGGGGCTCAGCTGTCGGCGGCTGCTGTAGTGCAGCCTCCCTTCTGGAATGTCCCCTTTCATCCCAGCCTCTGGCCGCCACTTGAACCGTCTGAAATCCCGAGCACCCGAGAAGCTCTTTGCGCCTACAGGCATTCAGATGGTCTCAGCTGAAGCACAGCAGCTGCTGCCTGTGTGAGACGCTTCTCTGCCAGTTCTGCCCGGTGCTCATCCCCTGCCTCGCGTGGAGGTCAGCACAGCTCCATGTTCCCATGTCTCCACCTCCTCCGAGCCCCTCCCGGGGCTGCAGAAGGGACGTGGAGCTGCCACGCTCGGTATCCTCCAAACAGATTTCTTTACCTGGCTGCTACATCCCGTCCCCAGGTTCCTGCCCCACTCCAGGCTGTCACCCTGCCTGAACACCTCTGCCACCACCTGGGACCTCACTAGCACTGTTTACAGTTCCAATGCCAGTTACTAATCTTCTCTGATTGGAAATATGAGAAAATGTTGGCAATATTCACAGTTTTTTCCTGTTTCTCATCTGTGGTGGGAAGGGCTAATGAGAAACAGAAAAACAGAAAATAAAAGGCTTTTCCCTTCCTCCCAACTACAGTCCCACTAGAGACATTCCAGCTCCAGAGCTTTAGTCAGTGTTGACTCTGAGTATCCTGTCCCTCTCCTGATGTCCCCAGCCTCTCACACAGCTCCTTAGTCCAGTGACACCTCCCTTGGTGCTCTCTCCCCCAACTCTGCTGATCTTCTGCTGTTAAAGTCTTACATCCACCTATTATCCATCCACCATCCCTCGCTCCCTCCCTCCCTCCCNTGTCCCTCCCTCCCCTTATTTCCCAGTGACCCTCCTGCCCATAGACAGAAAGCCCTCACAAAGCTCAGAGCTTTAACTCCCTCTTTGTGATTCATTTTTAATTTCCCAGGAGAAGGATGATCTCGGTGGAGGGAGCCCAGCTTGTCACGGTCCCCATTCCTGCTGTCACGTGTGAAGAGAGATGGAGAGAAATGCATCCAGGGGCCCAGAGCTGGGCGTGGAGCAAGGGCAGCATGTCCAAAGTCATCCCATCTGCAGGAGCCTACAAGAAGCCGTTCCTTCTCCTGGAATCTGAAAAGGAGAAACCAGGTTTGACAGCATTATGTGGGGTCACTGGGGAAATAACCACAGACAGATCCATCAGGGCTGAAGGCAGGAGAACCACAACTAATACTAGGTGGCAAAACCCAACACCTGGAGTATCTTTGCTTTCCTAACACCAAAAATGTCCCTTTACTAAACAGCCTGAGAGCTGACAGGCAGCGTTATGTGGGCTGAGAAATGCAGGGCCTGCAAGGCACTTTCAGCTGCTGTGACAGTAAATCCTGGTAAGAACAGTTCAGCAGAAACCTGGTCAGCCAGAGCCCAGGATGGAGCAGGGGCATGGCACAAAGTCAGTGTTACACAGACCCCTAAAGCAGCAGTGCTCCAGCAATAGCAGCCAGCTCAGCCTTGGCTTTGGAAGTTCATTAAGATAAGTCAAGTGTCAGAGACTGGAATTTCTAATGAAATTAAACTAGACTGTAAAAAATGTGTAAAAATGGAAATGGGCTAAAAATTCTGTCAGACATTTGGTATTAATCCAACAGAAAAATACATGTGATGCTTTAAAGGGAATTATGTAATAATCTGGTGAAAGTAACAAAACCTTTAAAGCAGCCTGTGGGATGGGGATTCCGTCTAAAGGTGAGATCTGTAGGGAGATAAAGAGGAAATTCAGCTAAATAGCAAAGGCAACATGGAGCCACCTCCCTGTGACTGCTCCTCTGGGACTGCCTGCCTACACCTGGGCTCCCACAGCCCCACACCTGAGCTCCTGCAGCACTGGCTCAGGATGCCCAGAGCACCTATGGCTGCTCTGTCCCTGGAAGTGTCCAAGACCAGGTTGGACAGGGCTTGGAGCAACCCATGACAGTGGAGGGTGTCCCTGCCCATGGCAGGGGGTGGAACTGGGTGGTGTTTAAGGTCCCTTCCCACCCTAACCATTCCATGATTCTATGCTATGATTCTCATGTAGCTGAAGTTGTCCCTGCTCTTTTCAGGGGGTTGGATCCTGACTGTGGTGGATTGGCCATGGCTGGACACTGGGTGCCCCCCAAAGCCCCTCTGTCGCTCCCCTCAGCTGGACAGGGGAGAGAAAATAGAGCTAAAGGCTCGTGGGTGGAGATAAGGACAGGGAGGTGTCACTCAGCAAGGACACCTCATGGGCAAAACAGACTCGACTTGAGGAAATGAGTTTAATTTGTTACAAATCAAATCAGAAATAAACCCAAATCGTAAAGCGCCTTCCCCCCACCACTCCCTTCTTCTTGGGCTCAACTTCACTCCTCAATTCTCCATCTCCTCCCATCCAGCAGTGCAGGGGCAGTGGGGGTTACAGTCAGGTCATCAAACATTGCTTCTGCTGCTCTTTCCTCCTCCTCAGGGGCAAGATTCCTCACACTCCTCCCCTGCTCCAGTGTGAGTCCCTCCCACAGGAGAGAATCCTACAGGAACTTCTCCACGATTCTCTCCCACAGGCTGCAGTTCTTCACAAACTGCTCCAGTGAAGGTCCCTTTCCACAGGGTCAGTCCTTCAGGAACAGGCTGCTCCAATGTAGGTCCCCCTGAAGGTCACAAGTCCTGCCAGGAAAGCTGCTCCAGCGTGGGCTCCGCTCTCCACAGGGCCACAGGTCTCTGCTGGAACCCTGCTCCTGCATGGCCTTCACACAGGGCCTCTCTGGGCATCCCCCTGCTCCGGCCTGGGCTCCTCCAGGGGCTGCAGGTGCATGTCTGTACCCCCAGTGCTCTCCATGGGCTGCAGGGGCACTGCTGTCTCACAGTGGTCTCCCCCATGGAATCTCAGGGAAATCTTGGCTCTGGCGCCTGGAGCAACTCCTGCCCCTCCTTCTCCTCTCACCTAGGGGTCTGCAGAGCTGTTCCTCTCCCATGTTCCCACTCCCCTCTGGCTGCTGTTCTGCAGGTGGATATTTTTCCCTGCATCTGAACTCTGTTTTCCCAGAGGTGGTGCCACCATCATTACTGGGCTCAGCCTTGGTCACGAGGAGCCCTCTGGCATTGGCTCTGCTGGACATGGGGGAAGCTTCCAGCAGCTCCTCACAGAAGCCACCCCTGTAGCCCCTCACGACCAAAATCTGTCCATGCAAACCCCATGCCATGACCTGCAATGACCCTTCCAATCCGTGATTCCCTGGCACAGCCCAGGCACGTTTCAGCATAGCCAATAGCTGCCAGGTGGGTGTGATGTCTCAGCCTTTGGAATCTTTTGATTCCTCCACTTTCTCTCTGGAGCTCATGTGTGACATTCTGCCACTGATGGTGGTAGCACAGGTGAGAGCTGGTGGTGGGAGCAGTGCATGCACCAGAGAGGTGATTCCATGACCTGTCAGACTTCCAGGGGAAGCTCAGGGCTGGTTGTGCTTGTGAAGAATCACAGAATGGTTTGGTTTGGAAAGGATCATAAAGATCACCCAGTTCCACCCCCATAACAGGTTAAAGCTGCAGCATTCCAGCCCACAATTCCAGTCCAGCCCAGCTGGGCTTTACCCAGAGTACAGTTGTTGATTTCCCACAGCACACTCAGAAGAAGTCGCACCTTTCCCTCTGTTCCCAGCTTTGCAAAGCTGAGGTGTTTGTGTTCACAGGATGTGCTGCTCACTTGAGGAACCCAGTAGCAAGAGCAACAAAACACTAATGGGCTGAAAAAACACAGCAAGGACCCCCGTGGTGAATCTGCTGGGTCTCCAGACAAACAAATTCACACTCTGCAGAGGACACAGTACTGGCTCCAGGGCTAAACCAGCCGATTCCCACATGGCTTCCGCTGTCCTAAACCCATGTCCTTCTGGTTAGACACTCCTCCCCTCCCCAGGGAGTTCTTGGTCAGAAAAATGTTCCCATCTGTCATCGGGAGGTTGCCTGAATTGTTGGTAACTTAATAAATGGAGGAAGGAGTCAGCTCAGACTGTTAGAAATCTGAAGTCTTCAAATATGGAGCCAGGCTGGGAGAGCTCAGAGTGGACAAGGCTCCAGGGAGACCTTAGAGCCCCTGGCAGTACCTGAAGAGTCTCTGGGAGAGCTGGAGGGGGACTTGGACAAGAGCCTGGATTGACAGGACAAGAGGGAGTGGCTTCCCACTGCCAGGGTTGATGGGATATTGGGGTGAAATTAGTGGGGAGGCCCTGGCCCAGGTTCCATAGAGGAGCTGTGGCCACCCCATCCCTGGAAGTGCTCAAGGGAGAGAGTGGAAGGTGTTGCTGCCCATGGCAGGGACTGGGAACAAGGTCCCTTCCAGCCAAGCCATCCTATGATTCTAGATTGATTTTAACTAAGAAAAGGTTAAGGAGTGACTCGATCGTGTTCTCCAGAGGAGGTTCTGATGTTAGAGGATATTTATTTTAACAACACAAACACCAGTGCCAGCAGCCAGGAGGAGGAAGGAGGCAAATCCAGGCTGGCACAAAGAGCAGGAAAGGCTCATTGAATCCACTTTAATTCCATCAGTGAACCAAATTAAGTGTCTGTCTCAGCTTGACCATCTCCCACAGTAATTCCTGCATTAAAATAAACGGCTCCTGCTACGACAAGGAATTGCAGCCCAGGATAAGCTCATGGCTGTGTCCCCGCCCCGCCCGTGTCGTGTTACACTGTCACTGGTTTGACTCGAGACAAACTCTCCGGTTTGGCTCATGTAACACCCGACACAAAGGGAGCTCATTCATCAACGGGATCCCAAGATGCTCTTTCAACATCATGGGGAAAAGCTGCTGCTTTGCCAAGTTTAGATGGGGGCCTGATTCTCTTCTCTGTACACCAGGCTCAGACATGTCTTAATAGACCAAAGAATTGTTATAGATAAGAGCAGCAACTCTCCTATTAGATAGAAGCAGCTCCTACCCTGTGAGGTTAAGGAATAGGTTCTTCTTTTTTAATGTAAATGCACACTTTTAAAAGTCACTTCTAAAAAAATAAGAAATCAATGTCTTTCTTTAAAAATACAGGTCTGGGGAGAATCTAAAGCATCTTTCACCCCCCCTCCTGCTCACAGGACACTCATTCTCCCCCACTTCCAGAGGCATTCTCAGACAGCTGGATAAGGAGCCTGGACAGGGCTGTGTCACCTGGAGCTACATGTATTGTCCCACGTTCCTTGAGCAGGATGCAGAATTTTGCTGCCTGTCTCACCAGAGCTGCACAGGCTTTTTTAAAAAATTCAAAGATCACTTTTGCCAGTGATACCATTTTTAGGACTGGGCCCTCTGCTCCTGGGCACCAGGAACAGCATCTCTGTTACCAGCTCTGTATTTGTCCAGTTAAGAGTGAAGGGTATCAGACGTGTGCAAACAGCTGCAGCCACTGGGGTGGATCCTCTTCCCACCTTCCTGCAGCATCGCCCACCGGGATGTGTTGGATTCATGAGCTGGTCTGGGAGCCCAACCCTTGAATCACCGGTGCTGTGACCGTTCCAACGGGCACGTGGCACAAGGACTTGTCCAAGGGATACCTTGAGTTTTCCTCAAAGAGCTGTAGAGGGTTCACCTTCCAGGGAAAGCCTTCCAGATAAAGGAACAGAGCTGGGGAATGGTCTGGAGCCCCAGTAGCAGCTGAGGGAACTGCGGGGGGGGCTCAGCCTGGAACAAAGGAGGCTCAGGGGGGACTTTGTGGCTCTGCACAACTCCCTGACAGGAGGGGGCAGCCGGGGGAGTCGGGTTCTGCTCCCAGAGAAAAAGGGACAGGACAAAAAGAAGTGGCCTCAAGTTGTGCCAGGGAAGGGTCAGGTTGGATATTGGGGAAAATTTAATCGTGGAAAGGTTGTACAGCCCTGGTACAGCCTGCCTAGGGCAGTGGCAGAGTCACCATGCCTGGAGTGACTTAAAAGGCGTGTGAATGTGGCATATGGGGACATGAGTTAGTGGTGGCCTTGGCAGTGCTGGGGGAATGGTTGGACTCAGTCTTAGAGGGCTTTTCCGACTGAAATGTTTCCATGATTCTGTGATCCTTAAGGGAGCTTTGGGCAGGATGGTGCTGGAAAATCTGCCGAACTGAGCTTGTGCCCACTCCAGCTCTCAACCACAGGTCAGCTGGAGTTGGCAGGGCTAATTCAGCTACTGCAGGTTCATTTTGTGGCTGGATATTGAGTTTCTAGACACTGCAATGGCTCTGGCTCTGGGCCAGAGAGAGGTGAAGGATGGCAGGTAGCTGTCCTGGGCATGCTTCCCTGTGCCACTTCACATCTCAGGCAGGTGGGGACAAACCCATCCAACACCATGGGGAGCTGTGGGCAGAGATGAAATGGGGGCTGTGCCCCAGTTCATGTTCTTTGATATTAAAATGCTTGTTAATGAGGCAGCTTGAATCAGATCCATTAATGAGGTAGATCGAAGATCATCTGGCAAAGCACCTTGGCACCAGCTGGCATCAGAGCAAGGACTCTCCAGCAGAACTTTCTGGAGCTGAAGCCACTCTCTGTGACTGTTGTCCTTGGACTGGTGCTGCCCCCGGGGTAGCTCCTGGTTTGGGGACAAGTGCACGAGGGACTCAGAGGTCCCTGTGACCTGCATGAGGGGATCCCCCAGTGTCACTGCACCCACCAGCCCCTCTCAGCCGTTTCTGCAGGAATTATTGATCCTGGAAATGGGCACTTTGATATTTGCACCCAGCAGTGCCTGGGGCAGGCCAGGCTGGTCCCGTTCCCGGTCACTCGTGCCCCTGCCCCACATCCATGTGTGCCTGACAAGCCAGCAAACCCAACCAGCAGCAGGTCTCTTCCAAAAACAATTACCTCATGTTGAAGCCATCGAGCATGTGATTTCCCAGCCTGACACTGAGAGCCTCCCTCCTCCAGGGGGAGAGGAGCTGTGCAGGAGCCAGCTGGGATTCAGCAGGAAAGGCTTTATCCTCTCTCCAAGGACATGGTGTCCAGCAGGACTCTGCCCAGGAGATGGGACTGCCAAGGCACCATGCAGGAAGCAGGCTGCACCCTTCAGAGAAGGAAAGCCCTTAAAATTTCAGATCTGCCTGGATTTTGAGCACATTTCCTGGGAAATTGGCTTATTTCTCTCAGAGCCATAAAAGTATGGATGGGTATTTCCAAAGAGGGAGTTTGAATCGGGGCAGAGGAGCTGCACCTGCCTGGTTTGGCACGTTGAACTAAGGGGATGTGAGGAAATCTCCCCTTGGTGAGCCCCAAACTCCATGCAGCACCTGGCACCTGGCTCTGATGGGGACAGACACTGTGGCTGAGCTCCATGGCAGCAGGATCAGGCTTTGTTCTGCTGCCAGGTTCTCGCCTCTCTCATTCCTTGTCCCATTTTCCCACAGCCTCGTGATTTGGGGAGGGAAGGGGGGAGCAGCTCTGCTAGGGCATTGAGCGCCTGGCCCAGCTCGGATCCCACGTGGATGTCTCACAAGGATCCCCTTTGATCCCTGCACAGCCAGGAGGCTCCAGGAGCGAGGACAGAGGCCACGAGCACTGCAGAATAATTAATCCAAGAGAGGGAACCTACTGGGAACTGCTGTCCGAGACAAATCCCAGTCTCGGGAGACTCAGGTGTGCTTCTCCAGCCAGGACAGGCAAGATTGTGACTCGCAGAGCCTGGCTGGGAGCAGAGTTTCCCTGAAACCCTCAAGCCTCTCTTTCCTGAAAGCTCCTCTCTGCAGATTAGCAGATGTCTTTGTTGGAGCCCTGGGCCCCTGCCAAGGATTACTGTAAACACTTGGCGAGGTGCAGCCTCTTGGCACTCGCTCTGCTTGGGGGGAGCGCAGGTCACCTCGCGAGTGGCACTTGGGTGTTCACACTCACAGAGAAGCTGTTAACTGCAAACAGCCCGGGCAGAGCCAACACAGCTTCAGCTGGCATCCCTGAAACAACACCTATATTTTGGTTCTCCTACCTTTCTTACCAAGGAGGAGTGAAGGGGTTAACTCGGAGATGCTGTTCCCAGAACTGTGAATTCCAAGTACACGATGGCCACGGTGTAAAGACAAGATCTGCTGGTGCCAGGTGTCAGAAATGTGGAAGACCACAACAGAAATTGCTGTATGATCAAGAGTCAATCCAGGCCTGAGTGGCACTGGGCGCTGGGAACTGCTCACCCTATGTGGGATCAGTTTAAAGCCCATCTAGAAGGCCTAACGGATGCCTCAGCTCTCATGGGATCCCAGAGTGGTCTGGGTGGGAAGGGGCTTTAAAGCCCATCTAGTGCCACCCCCTGCCATGGGCAGGGACACCTTCCACTGTCCCAGGGTGTTCCAAGCCCCGTTCAGCCTGGCCTTCGACACTTCCAGGGATGGGGCAGACACAGCTTCTCTGGCCAGTCTGGGCCAGGGCCTCACAACTGTCCCAGGGAACAATTCCTTCCCAATATCCCACCTAACCTTGCCCTCTGGCAGTGGGAAGCCATTCCCCCTTGTCCTCTCCCTCCAGGCCCTTGTCCCAAGTCCCTCTCCAGCTCTCTTTAGGCACTGGAAGGGACTCTAAGATCTTCCTGGATCCTTCTCTTATCCAGGCTGGACATCCCCAGCTCTCCCAGCCTGTTACTGGGTAAGGATTTGGTTGCAACCACACAGGGACTAAGCGAGAGCTCCAGAGGATTCCCTCGTTTGGAGATGGAGTAAAGACCTGTGTGACATGTTGGTCCAGAAGCCATCACTGGAGGGCCCTGCCCTCTCAGGTGTGACACCTGCAGGACTGTCATGGTCAGCTCCAACTCCCCAGCTCCAAAGGCCACACTTCGACCCAGTGTTCCAATGCAGGATTGACTCTGAAGAAAACATTGGGTGATGCAGGACAGCACTGAAATAACTCATGTTTGAAGAAAAACCTCTTCTGGCAAAGGTCTGGAGCCCCAGTTCTGACTGTCAGTACTGAGCCTGCCAAGGCATTAATGAGCGGCTCCAACAATTAATTACCTCCCCTGTAAAGAATGTGCTCTTTCCCAGTTCTACACGTCTCTGCTGGCCAACAGCTCTGGCATGCGTTCTTCCTTTTCCCTGCCAGACGGAAGAACCCTCCCGTGTCAAACTTCTGCTCCCCCATGGCAACTGCCAGGGATCCAGTCTTTCCTGAGCCGTGGGTGGCACCACAGGTGTGGGATCCCAGTTCTGCTCCAGACATCCCAACCTGCTGATGTGAGCTCCCAGGCTGGCTGTGGACCCTCATGCCATTTCTAGAGCCTGATTTTCCCATTCTAAGTCAAATTCGTACAGTGACTCTGATCCTATACATAGGATATATATTAAACTGTGTGCAGTCCTGGGTCCCAACATTTGAGAAGGATGGGAAAGCCCTGGAATATGTCCAGAGAAGGAGAACCAAGCTGGTGATAGGCTGGAAGACAAGGAGAGAAGGGGGCTGAGAGGTGACCTCGAGGCTCTGTGCAGCTTCCCAAGGAGAGGACATGGGGAGGGAGATACTGAGCTCTCTGCCTTGGGATTCAGGGACAGGATGCCTGGAAATGGCTCAAAGCGGCACAAGGAGAGGGTTAGACTGGACATTGAGAAGCATCTTTACCAAGAGGGTGGTCAGACACTGGGATGGGCTTCCTGGAGAGGTGGTTGATGCCCCAAACCTGTCAGTGTTGAAGAGGCCTTTGGACAGTGCCCTTAACAATGTGCTCTAACTTCTGGTCATCCCTGAAGTGGTCGGGCAGATGGAGCAGATGGTCATTGTAGGTCCCTTCCAAGTGTCCTGTCCTACCCTATCCTATCCTATCCTACCCTACCCTATCCTATCCTATCCTATCCTATCCTATCCTATCCTATCCTATCCTATCCTATCCTATCCTGTCCTGTCCTGTCCTGTCCTGTCCTGTCCTGTCCTGTCCTATCCTACCTTCTTTTCTGAGCTACATGAACATTTGTGTGACCCTCTCAAACACTTTCTCTCCATTCACATCCAGCTCCCAAAGTGACAGTGGTGGCACTGGTCTCATGTACAGCCTCTGGCTGCCTCCTAGCAGGGATCCAAACAGGCCCTGGCATCCCCATTGTCCCGTCCTGCCCTGGGATGCAGCCCCCTCACTGGGGCTGGGCTGGAGGGGATCCCAGGGCAGCACCCCAGCCCCATTCCCTGATGGAGCAGCTCCATCTTGTGCCATCCTTAGCCAGGTGGGACAGCATGAACCCAGCCCTGCCCCGGTGCTGGTGTCAGGGTGGGGTGGCCAAGCTGAGGACCTGGGTCAGGCCAGGGCACATTCAGCAGCTCATGCCCTCGGAAGGTCCCACTGTCCATGATTTCTATCCCTGCAGGCATCAGGGGCATCAGAGAGAGCTGCTGCCAAGGAAGAGGCTGCACAAGCTTCTCTTGACTCTTTTAGTGAGAATGAAGGCCACCAGCCATGCAGGATGCTCTCTTGGCCTCCATGAGCATGGAAGAATGTAGGGAGGGGAGACCAGAGCACTGGGGAGCAGTGGGGGGGTCTGAGCCCTCTCCAGTCATTGCTGCCTGGTGGTACCAGGAGAAAAGGGACAGGAGGAGGAAATAACCTGAGGAGAAATCCTGTGTGCTTATATTGGGAACTAATGACTTCCTGAGCTCTTTGGGTGGCCTTGCCCTGATCAGAGCAAGCGGGACAAGGGCAGTGAACGGGGATGAGGACACCAGGAAGCAGTCACTGGTGGCATGGCAGTGCAGTATCAGCTGCCCATCCTGTCGGTCCTGCCATCACAGCTCGGCAGATCCCAGCCCTGTAACCCCAAACACACATGGGGCTCGTGGGGAGGCTGCNGAGGACACCAGGAAGCAGTCACTGGTGGCATGGCAGTGCAGTATCAGCTGCCCATCCTGTCGGTCCTGCCATCACAGCTCGGCAGATCCCAGCCCTGTAACCCCAAACACACATGGGGCTCGTGGGGAGGCTGCAGGAGCTGCTGGCTGAGCGATGGTAGGAGCCACCCACCGAACACTTGGATGGGTCTGGCTTTGTTCAGAGCCCAGCAAGTCAGTACCTGCTTCTTGACTCCTATTTTAAACATTTACCTCCTGCTCTTCCTCCAGAGCTTCCTGCTGGGAATCTCTCTTCATTGATGATCTGGAGATGGTACACAGCATTTACATGGACACAAACCCGGGTGAGCCGCTGATGGAGCGGAGGGTTGTGCTGCCATCCAGAGGGACCCGAGGAAATGAGCTGGCAGGAACTTTGTGCAGTTCAACGTCTCTTTTATTTTCCTCTGGCCCTTGGGTACTTCTAGCTCAAACTCACTGTACTCGTGTCTTTTCTGTGCCATGCTGTCCTTACTTTACCCTTCTTCAGCAATCTCTGGCTGCCTCATGCACACAGAGACCTCCTGGCTGAGCCCAGCTCTCTCTCAAACAACTGCCCTCGATCACTTCACTTTAAATCCACAAAACTCTTCCTTGTCTGGACCCATCACATATTTGCTGATCATGAATTCTGGTAGCCAGAAGTAAAGTCAGACAACTCCTGGGCTCCAGGCAAAACTCTTTCATGCCAAGCTAGTCGGAAACCACTCAAGTGGACATCCAGGACCTCTCCTTGGCTGTTCTATTCCTTTAGAATCTCTGCTGAGCTATGCCCACAGAATACCAAAATGGTCTGAGCTGGAAGAGACCTTAAGGATCACCAGTTCCACTGCCTGCCATGGGCAGGGACACCTTCCACTAGACCAGATCAGTCAAAGCCCCGTCCAACCTGGTCTTGAACAGCTTCTCTGGGCACCCTGACAGGGCCTCACCACCCTTGATTTTGGGATTTTTTTTTTTTTTTTTTGGCTCTTCCACACAGCCATTGACAGCTTTCCCAGGAACTGGAGCACAGAGGAGCTGGAGGTTGTTGCTCATAGCCTCCGGTGCACTTGGCCATGTTCAGCTCATGTCTGGGACTGTTCTCCCACAGCCAGGAGAGCCTCAGGCCCTGGATGCTGCGCTGAGTTGGTTGGGAAGAAGCTTTTTAACATTTGCAACATATTTTTCAATGACTGATCAGGAAAGTTCATGCCCTCAGGAGTCCTTTTGCTCGGATGACACGGTGTTGGATGACGAATGGATGGTTGCCATACTGAGTTATGCTGATACCACACAGCTGAGCTCAGGGTGCCAGTTTGTGTTAGATCCAGGGATTTTGAAGATTTTGAGATAAAGGAAATGCCTATGTAGATTTTTGACATTGTTCTGGCATTGGGAGCCCAGGTGTCTGTGAGGGATCTTCCCAGGTATTTCACTGCATCTTAGGTAGCTGGAAACATAACCCTTCAATTATCATTCCCACTTGGAATGGCACAGCATTGCAGCTGGCCTAACTGGGATGGGATGGGATGG
>VZRR01001814.1:0-45397 GCA_013398015.1 Oreocharis arfaki
CCCCGCCCCCCGGCCCCGCCCCGCCCCCTCGCGTGCCGGGCGCCCGCGCTTGGAGCGCTCTGATTGGCCGTCGCTCACGGGGGCGGGGCCGGGCGCGTTTAAGAGGCCGGCCCGGGCGCCCGCGCGGCTGAGGCGGTGCTGCCGGACTGGCCCCATGCAGTGCACCAGGTACGGGCGCGCTGTCCCCGCCCGCCGCTGCCCTCGGCGCTGATGCTGCTCCTGCTCCTCCTCTTTGCCTTCCCCGCCTGCCTCCTGCTCGGGGTCGCAGCTCCCTCGCGTGTGCGGGAGCGGTTCTGGCGCTCCCCGCCGCAGTGCCGCTCCTGGGGGAAAACGGGATCCTGCGGCTTGGCTCCTGCAGCCCCCCGGAGGACCCGGCAGCGGTAGCCCCGAAGCGGCGGGGCTGCCCCTCGGCGGGGCTCTCTTCTGCTGCCTCTCCCGGGTCTGGGCGGCGCGGCTTGGCTGGTGTTGCGGAGGGGGCGGGCTGTGGGGAGGTAACACTGGCCGGGCAGATGCCTGCGGGAAGGGGGCTGTGCCCGCAGGGCGGCCCGGCCTTCCCCGGGTCGGGGAGGAGGAGTGGGTGCGGAGCGTCCGAGCGCTGCTTCAGCCGGCTGCATGTCACGGCTACGAACTTTGGCTCGGCAAGTGCTGCACGCCCAGCCCTGTGCAAGGGGTCACCTGTCCCCAGGTAGCGTGGGAAGCAGAGAGGAGGCAACCGAAGGGGGTCGATAATGGAGGTGTAAGTAATTCCTTGGCTGTGGCTTAATTCTCCGTCGTAGAATGACAGGCGGGAGGAGTGAGTGGCGACAGACATCCTTTTCGGGAGAGGGTAAAGCTACCGGAAGAAGTCCAGAGGCAGAGTCAAGTTTGTTCTCCTTTTGAGGGGAGAGGAAAAGGAACTGGCCCCTGTACCTGCACAGGGCTCCCTTCTTTGCACATTTTACTTTCTGGAGCTTTCTTTCCTGCATGAGCTCTCGAAACTATATCCCTGCTCCCACCTTCAAAGCATCTGAAGTTCAAGACAACTCTCATCAGCCCCGAAAGGGGAAAGCTGTCCCTGGCTGGGAGCTGGGCATCAGTAGACTCTCAAGTGCAGCAAAAGTTCTCTGGGATATCAAATGAGTTGGAAAGGCAGTTCATAAAAGCATAGAGCTCATGCTCATAGTTGGTTATGAAAAGCTCTTGCTATAGTTTTTAGCTTGGAAAAAAGCTCCAAGTAATGCAGTTGGGCTGGGTATTTTATGGCCTCTTCATTCTAAAACGGTGAATAACCAAGGCTTACTATGGAGCCTCACTTCTCAGACGTTAAGGAATGCAAATGAATAAATTTCTTTGGGAAAAGATGCAATGCAGATGAAACTAACCCAAGTAAGAGAAGAAGCATTGGAAGCTGCATTAATTCAAAGGAGGAAATGACCTATATAAAGTGTGTATGAAAAAACCTTGGCAAAACCAGGTAGAGATGAGCAGAACAGTGTTCGCAAACAGGTGGATCTCATGTGTCTATCTTGAGCTTGTGCAGCTGCCCTTGAGCTGAAAGGAGGCACTGCAGAAGGAGCTGGCTGGTGGGTGTGTTGGGATGCAAGCCTTGGCACGTGTGCTCTGAATAAACAGATACCCTTGCTGAGTGGATGCTGTGAAAGCCTGCTCAGAGCTGCTGTGTTGGTGTTACAGGGTGCGGAGTTAAAGCACTGAATTGGAGTGTGTGGCTCTTGCTTTTTCTTGGCACAGGAGCAGCAATCAAGTATTAGAGCTGGCTGTGCATGGATTTGGCAGCCAGAACTCTGCAGCATCACAAAGCCAGTGGTCACTGCTACTGCTGCTGGCTCATCCCACCCTGTGGTGGGAGCAGCTTTGGAGCCTGGCCCGCAGCCAAGTGGGATTCTTATTAAGGGAGTACTCTGTGTTTAAAGTCTGCTGCAGTACAGTTGATTTAAGGGGGATGTGTGTGATAAATCCATCCAGGTGGTTTATCCAGAGCCAGGCTAAAGAGAGTCTGCCAAAATCATCTATCTGAATGTCAGTGTAAGGGCAGGAGTGACAGATGCCATGTTCGGGGAGCTGCCTGGCTGCAGAGGCAATGCCAGGGCTACATCTGGCAAAGTGCCCTACAGTGGATGCATAGAGAGAGAGATGGTGCTGCATCCCTGGAAGAACAGGCTAGGTGCTGGAGGAGATGCCGTGGTGGAGGGACACATAGCCTGTGCCTTCTCAGAGGAGGACTTACTTCCAAAGCCTCAGTGAAGCTTGGGTAGGGGAGTTGTGTTTGGCAGAGACCTGTGGCTGGATGGATGTTCTCCAGGGGCTCAGCACAAACACTGTGGAGACTTGAGGTGCAGACTCTGTGCTGGAGGTAAAACTGGCCGATGTGCCTTCTGAGCTGACACTTGTTTTAAAGTGGAGTATAGGGAAGAAAGCTCCAGAACAGTGCTGGCTAAGCCTGTGCCCTGCTGCTGTGTCGGACTTGCTATCCTTACAATACTACTTGCAGGCACTTTGGATGCAGCAGTTCTGGGGGACAGCGATGAGCAAAGTGTGTTGCGCAACTGAACAAATGCTTTTTGGCTGACATCTGGGGTTTTATGAGAGGTGAAGTCTCTTGTGTACAGCAGCTTGTGACAAACTGAGGTCCTACTCCTAAAAAAGCATGTGAAGCCCTGGGGAGAATCTCTCCCAGAAGGAGGAAAGCGCAGCAGGGATACTGCTTTACGTAGCATTGAAATTTGATAATCTGTGAGTTTTGTGAGCATGGGCAGGACTGAGCAATGGGCTTTGCTTTGGATTGGAAATGCTGTGGATGGAGCCTGGTATTGCTAGCCTAGTGGGGCAGTGCCTGTGTGTGCCTTCAAAGGGAGACTCTGTCCCTCTAGCAGTGGGAAGAGATGTTGTTCAGGGGCACAACAGGCTCTGGTCCTGCCGCTTCTGCTGCAGCATGTTTCTCACAGTGTCTGTAAATCACACTATGCAAGTACCTGCCTTTAATTAAGAAGCAAGTGTATTTGGGATGACTGGGGGGAAGTGATGTATCAGTTGTCTGACAAAACTCATATTAAAATGCTTTTCTAGCACCGACTGACCCTTCTTCTCATCTTCCAGAGTATTAGACTATTTCCCTCACAAGCAAGCAATGGCTGTGGACGTAGCAATGCAGCTGTACCTGTGCTCTCCACCCTTGCGAAGAGAGAAGTGTGCCTGCAAAATTGCTCCGAAGCCAAGCAAGCCGCTGCGGCCCTGCATCCAGCTGAGCAGCAAGACGGCACTGGACGGACCAGGAGAGGCAGCAAACTCCTTCACACACAACAAAGTGAAGAAGAAGGTGTCGTTTGCAGATAGCAGAGGCTTCGCTCTGACAATGGTGAAGGTGTTCTCAGAGTTTGAAGATCCACTAGATATTCCTCTCAACATCACGGAGCTGATAGACAACATCGTGGGTCTGACAACAGTGGAGAAGGACAGCTTTGTCCTGGATTTTGTTCAGCCCTCTGTAGACTACCTGGACTTCAGAAACCGCCTGCAGGCAGACTGTGTCTGTCTGGAAAACTGTATGCTAAAGGACAGATCTGTTGTGGGAACGGTGAAGGTGAAGAACCTTGCTTTTGAAAAGACTGTCAAGATCCGGATAACGTTTGACACCTGGAAAAGCTTTGTAGATCACCCGTGCCAGTATGTCAAGGATACGTATGGAGGGTCGGATCAGGACACGTTTTCCTTTGACATCAGCTTGCCTGAGGGAATTCAATCACACGAAAGAGTCGAGTTTGCCATTTCCTTTGAGTGCAATGGGAAGGTGTACTGGGACAACAACAGGGGCACAAATTACAGGATCATACGGTCAGAACTGAAGTCTGCGCAGGAAGCTGTCCGTCCACCACAGGCTCCTGGCTTTGGCAGTACATTTGACCGGTTTGGGAGCCCCCAGGGCTCCTATGGCTTCTTTCCTGAGTGGCCCAGTTATTCAGGCTACGAGAAGCTCGGGCCCTACTATTGACCCAAAGACAAAGGCCAGATTGACTAACTGTTGCTGGTGTGTCTGCAGGCCTTGGGGCTGGTCTGAACACAGATGTATGAATAGGTGGAAGAAGTATGGCTCTGTAGCTTAGCATAAGCCTCCCAGCAAAACCAGACATGGAGTGCTCTGCTGGCAGGGGGCTTACAGTCAGAGAAACAATTCTGGCTCTCCAGATGATCAGAGGAGCAGGGACTGCTCATGTCTCTTGAGCACTTCTTCTTCCTCTTCAGTGAAGTTGCCAGTGTCCAGGGAAACACTACAGTGCTTATATTGCCTGTCCAAGCTGTGCAGTGGCTGCTTCGTATTGCCTGCCTAGCATTAAAAGGCTCTTTCAAAATAAGTCCTAGTGTTATAGTGTTAGTGGGCTGTACTACAGCTGCAGGGTTCTCCTTGCAAAGCCAGCCTGTGCCTGTCAGGAAATAGTGTGGTTGGATTGCTGAGAACGGAGTCCTCTCTTTGCACATATTCTTGTAGTGAGGCCCTTCCTACTGGAGGCAGAAAGCATGTTTTGGAAGTGAAAATGCAATGTGATGACAGGAAGTGTGGCCCTACAGCCGGCCGTATTAGGAGATGTGCCTGTGGGAGAGGATCTGATGTGCTTAGTCACCAGTTGTCATATCAGATGATCTTGAAAATCTCTCATACCATTGGTGTTACCAAAAATAGAGATTAGCTGTAGCTGTGTGGTGCTTGTAACACAGCTGTGGGTTGACATCCTTGACTGCCTTCTTCAAAACCTTCCTGTTTCTTTAATCACAAGTGATCAATGATGCTTTTTCCCTTTGATGGACATGTGAAGTTGGATGTGCTGCACCCTGAAAATGCATTTCTTCCTCCTGTGGACAGTAAACCAGAGTTTTGCCCAGCTGGGGCCCAGGGTCCTGTGCAGGGGACTCTGCTCAGGTGTTACAGGAGCTAAACACAAACAGACCCCATGGCTGCCTATGCCGTGTCCCATATAGGAAGGTGACTGTTGTGCACCCACTGTGGTGGAAGTGCCTTGACTGCGAAAGGGGTGGTATGTGCGATCCCAGCAGTGCTTTGGGATGAACAGGCTTTGGAACTGATGTTGCTTTTAAGATCTGGTAATGGTTTGTTACTCTGTGCCATGGGCTGCTTGGCAGCTAAAGGTGTGGCACTGCTCACATGCGAGGGTGCTGTGGCTATCCCTGGATGAGCCTGCTCGGCTTCCCTCGCTGCTGGAGCAGTATCTGCCAGTTTGACCTGCAAATGCCCGGATTTGCATCTCTGACCATAAAAAGTGGCTCACCCCACCTATGCAAAGAACTAGCCATGAGGAGAGCGAGATGTGGGGTTATCCTGACAGCACCCCTGCATGTGAGACAAATCACAGGTGTGAGCCATCCCTGTGATTAAAGAGGTGGCTTGTCTTCTGGATGTGTGCTGAGGTGCTGAGCTCAGCAGTGCCAAACAGCCTCACAAAGCTTCTTGGGTACTAACTGAGCAGAATAACTTAATCCCTCAGCTCAAAGGGAGAGTGCTGAACAGTGTGTAGAAATAGAGGTCAAGGAAATACTACTTTTTCTAGTGCATAAGCTTTGTATAATTTTGGGTGCCTCTAGTAGCCTGCGGATGTGCTGGAGAGAAGCAACAGGCTAGACTACTTAACTTTGTTGACATAGCTTTTAATTCTGGAGACTACTGTATAAATACTTACAAGCTGTTTTACTCTAACCTAGAAGGGATACTGGGATCACTGTTGGATATCAAAAGGGACGAGAGCTTGCAGGAAGATTAGCTGGCCTTCATCTGCTGCTTTTTCAAAATACAAAATCAGTGCGTGACTTCACTGTGCCTGATCACTTTAGTCGAGGTGGTGAATCTACTTGCTAGCCAAGACCTCATCAGGCTTGGTTCCTCTGTTCAAACAGCTTCCCAAGTCAGCCCTTAGAGGTTGCATCTGGTCTCTCTGGAAGGAACTGTTGCCTAGCTAGGCTTGGTTTTAAACTTAAGGCAAGTTTGAGTGATGCTGATACTTTTTATTTATTTAGTGTATGGTGTTAATGCTGTAAGACACTGACTGTAGAAAAGTCGTGCTCTCCTGGCATCTTCTTGTGCCTATGGAGAGCTGTTTGTGAGCTGAAACAAGGCATGTGGGTCTGGGGTGCTGTGGATGGTGGGATCTCCTTACGGGCTTGTTTTCAGGCTGTGCATTGCCTGTGCTTAGGGAGGAGCGTGGAAGATAAGCTAGAAGAGCAGTGTCATAAGTAAAAGCTAGGTTGGGAACTGACTGTTTGACCAATAGCAGTTTAAAAATACTACTTGTGGCCTTTCTCCTTTTCCCTTGCCAATGTGAACATAGAAGTGAGGGGGTTGCTCTCCTTGCTCTATGCCTGGAAGTGCCTTGTAGGATGTTCTGCATGTTTGTTTTTAAAAGATATTTTTGTACACAACATTCAAGTGGAAAATGCACTTTATAATTGCCATGTAATGACTCTTTTTAAAAAATGGTTCTGTTTTTATCTGATTGTTAAAATAAAGGTGGAACAAAATGTTGGCTGTGTATCTTGCCATCATCTTATTTAAGCACCCACGGGGCTGGGGAGGCGATTTGGACACGGGTTCAGCTTCCTGCAAGTGGCCATTGGCCGGGAGGAGTACATATCCACATTGTTTTCTGCCGCCCGAAACAGGAAAGAGCTGCCTTCCTGCCAACACAAATGCTTCTATTGCCTCTGCAGCCCCGCGATGGGAGGAGCCCGGACCCTTTTCTCTGTGCTCTTAGGTTTCCCCACTAATCACGGTGTTCCTGAAGTACTCTTCACTCCTCCCCTGCTTGCAGTGCTAGGAACAGCCTTTTCGGGTTTTTCTGCTTTTGTTTTGAGTCCGTCTCCGTTCTCCCCCTTCTCCCCTTCCCCCACCCCGGCTTCATCGGGGATCAGTGCTTTACTCTCTGTGTTCTGGGGTGTGATGGATGCTAGGAGAGGTGTTGCAGAAGTGGGGACAGGCTCTTTTCTAATACCAGGATCAAGTGAAAGTTAGACCTTTCTTTACGTCCAAGTAATTGTCCCCGTTGTCACTGCAGCAAGACGGGAAACGTATCCCTTTGCAGAAAGGGAACAGCTGGTGTAAATGCCAGCCAGGGCGAGTTTCTGCATTTGACCTGGCTTTCACCACAAAGACTGAGCCTCGGTGATGCCCTGAAGGTGTTGTATTTCAAACAATCAACTACTGGGCTGGGTGGGCTTTGCCGCTTACAGATAAGGTAAGATGGAAAGCCTTGGGGGAAGGGGGAAGAAAATGTGTTTGTCTGGGTGAGTGCTGGTTTGAGCAGCTCTGTGGGCAGTGCTTCCCATCTTACTGCAAAGCCTTGCAGGAAGCGAGCGTGGCCCTTGCTCTACACAGAGATAAAACCGAGCGCCTTCTGGTTGTGGCTCTTCCAAGTCTCCTGCTGCCATAAGACGAGCTCTCTTCACAGGGTGTAAGGTAAAGCTCTTAGTCTCTTAGTCCCTCTCCTAGTATTTGCATCACAAAACCAAGCATGCTGATGCAGTTTCCCTTGAGAGAGAAATATGGGACCTGCATGCACCTGGGACAAGGTTATTGCAGGGTGTTCCTTATCTGTGATCATTTACTCTCCTGTGGCTCAGGGGCGTCTGCTTTGGCTGTCACCCAATGCGTTTTGTGTCCAGAGGCCTTCCTGGCACTGCCTTTGTGGGGGGATTCTTCCAGCTGGGCGCACTTGGGTCCTGGAAAAAGGACAAGGGAAAGGCTGGAGAGCGTGCTGGGGCAGGGGGAGAGTTTGTGTGTACGATTTTTCTCATGCAGTGGGTAAGATACAAGCGCTGCACGTAACCCCCTGCCTGACAGCAGCATGAGGCAAAGGGCTTCACCTTCTTGGCAGCCTCTTGCTGCTCCCTTTTCTCCACAAATTCTTTGTCACCTCCACGTCTAAACAACTGTTGTTAAGCACTATTAAAAATACTTCAGACTTTTTTTACCACTGTGGTTCTTTTAATCAAACATACAACACCGGTCTCTTTTGGAAAAGGCAATTGGATTGTTTTTCTGGCTGCATGAAAAAAAAACATTTTTAAAAGGTATTTGTGGCCCTGCCTCAGCACCTTGCCAGGCGATTGGGGTGGCTTCGCCAGGGCTGTTTTCACATCTGAATGCTGGCCCAAGCTCATGAACGAGAAAATTGGAGCCAGACATTTCATGTAACAGCCTTGTGGCTGAAAACCCCATGTGAGAACAATTTCAGCTTAGGACATAAGGAAAGTCCAAGCCGTCTAGGGCTGCTGAGGAGATGGTGCAAGCATTAGAAGGGTCAATGGAGCTCAGCTCTGGGGTTTCTCACCTAATGCCTAGGTGTTATATGCTAGATGATACAGACCTTGCAATTGCTGCATTTAAAAAGCTCTTGGTGGCAGGTGTGATTGTGTACTTGCTGGTTAATATGCAAAGATTTCTTAGAATGCTTGTGCCATTCCACCCCCTCCCCGAACCACTTTTCTCTGAAGTTCACAAGCCTCTGTATCCCGAGGGTTTTTGGTGCCATCTCTGGGTAGAGATAACTAAGCTGTGGTGTCATGTTGATCTTGGCTGTTTGGAGGTTCAGGTTTCCAAAGTTTGTGTTCCAGGGACAGTTTGGTAAGAGAGAGGAGGGCAAGTATTCCCCTGCTCCACATCCAACTCCCTTTGCCAATCTCCCATTGGCCTGGGGGTGCTGTCCTAGAGGGGAGCAGCTCTGCTGAACCACTGCTGTCACAGCAGCCTCTTCTAGAGCACGCTGGGTTGCAGGTCCTGGATGCGGTGACAGAGGCAGGATGTAGGCTCTCCACACCTGCATCCTGGCAGACCAGGGTCAAAAATGTTGTATGAGCACTCCACATTCTTGCTTCAGATGTTTGCCAGGGGGACCCATGTAAGAAACATGTCTCTCCTAAATCATGGGAGTGTAAATGTGTCCAGATAGTACTTTGCTGCTGGACGAAACTTTTCTTTGGTTTTAAATGTAGCTCTTGAGGCACTTGCAGTGGAGAGTGACTGGTGGAAGATGTATCTGCCTTGCTAATGGAGGGCAGCATAAGAGGCGAGGAAACTAGAGCATATCATTTCCTAACAGCAGCCAACTGCTCTTCCTCAGTTTCCTCTCCACAAAGCACCAGCAAATGAGCCTCTAAGAGACTGGGTCTCTAGGGGGAAGTCTCTTGGCCACAAGGCAAGGGATGAATGGGGCTTATGTTTCAGCATGTCCCATGGAGTTCCCTGTTGCTCTGTAGTGTCTCCCTTGTCAGGGCACTGCCCTCTTCTCTCTTACGCACCATGATGCTGTTTCCAGTGTAACCATCACCAGGCTCAAGCATCAGCTTGATTTCACAGTGTCTTCCACAAGCCTGTGTGTGGTCACAGGGGGCAGGAAGGGCACTTGTGGGGAGGAAGCTGTGCAGAGGACACAGCTCTCAGAAGCACCAAGAGCACCCTGTACCCCTGGGAACAGCAGAGAGCTTTGCCAAAAAGCCAGCAGCATGGGGCTGGGTTGCGATGCTCCCAAACTCCCCTGGTGTTTCCACAGACTTGCTCCTATTGGGCAGTTCAGCTGGCTCTAAACTATTGCCATAAACCATATTTATGTCCTTGGGGGTTTTTTTTGATGGAACTAAGCTTCAAACCAGCTGCTCTGGCCCAGCAAAGTTCTGCCACTCTGCAGCCAGAGAAACTGCCTAGCCTCCCAAGAAAGGGAGTTCTTTATCCTCCCCCTTGGAGGGGTACCCTGCCAAACAGTTAGCTGTCTGTAAAGACTGCTTATTGACGTTTACACAAGGCTTAAGGAAAGAAAAAGGGTGTCTTTGTGGAAAAATAATTGCAGCTGGCCTGTTCCTTTGGTACAGATAAGTCAGACCAGTCACCAGTTTAAGTACTTTGGCTCCTAGAATGGGATATGGGCAAGCCCTTCCAGCCAATGCATTAGTCACAGATCTCCTCTCCTCTCTGCTGCTATGCAGTCTCAGGAGGAGAGAAGGCTCAAACTCCATAACTCAGGAGAAATACGTTTCAAAGGCGTAAGAAGAGGGTGAAGCATGCATAAATGCTTTTATAGCTTCCACTATTTCTGGTGTGGGAGTCTTGTTGAGACCATGGTGATGTCTCCTACCTAATGAATCCTTGACAGGCTCCAGTGGGAGGAGGTCTCTAAGATGTCTGCTCCAAGCAAAACCACTCTCACAGCTAACTGAGGTCACTCAAGGCCTCATCCATGCGGATGAACTCAACGATGGAGATGCCACCACATGTCTGTGCCCCGTCCCAGGGCCGCACTGCTCTCCTAGGGGAAAAGACGTGGTCCTCAGGAATCAAAGGACTCTGCACAATGTTGAAGTCTTGCCAAAGCACCTCGTTTCTTCTAGCTCCTGGCCAGATTCAGGACATGCGGATGTGGGGGTACAAGGTAAGCAGCCACAGCACAAAAATATTTCAGGGCTGGCAAGTCCTAATATATGTGCAGTTTGGGGCTAGGAGCAGCTGCTAAATACATGCAGCAAAGTACTTGCCATCCTCCAAGGCATCCTGCAGTAAAGGGTAGAGCCATATTCCCAATACAGTTTCTGGAACACCCCACTGTCACGAGTTAAAGGACTAAATGGACCTACAGCCCACCTTCCAATCTGAGCAAAACAGACCCCAGTTTCCCTCCCAACACTCAATATTTAGCAATAGGGAACTCATGATCTCCTGCACCTGCTTTCCGTCATTATGGCCCCTGCCAGAACAAAACTGGAGCATTATCAGCAGGAGTGTAATTCCTCAGTGTTTGTGTGGTGACACTCCAGTGCTATGGAGACAGTCACTTCCATAGGAAGAAATATAATAGCCCTCTCCAGTCTGCTGAGGGTTTTACGACCTTTCACATGGTGTTCCCTTGGACACGTGGCGGGTGTTGCTTCTCCTGCATTTCCCTGCTTGCTGTGATTTATTGGCATCTGCATGGCTATCAGAAATGCAGTGTTTCTTCATCCATGAGTTTGGCAGAATGTGTCCTTGATGGTGCTGCAGGCCAGGGTTCTGGGTAGCTAAAGGTGAGGTCACACCTTCCACTCCTGCTCAACAGCACACTTGGTCACTGGGCTGGGAGACATTGGAGCAGGTCTCCCTCTTAGGCTGAGGACAGTCCAGCTTTACTTTCTCCAAGAAGCTGTCTCCAAGCACATCAAGTCACAATAGGAGGCAAACTAAAACCAAATAAATCTACCAAACCCTCCACTCTTCTGCAGTGGCTTCGGCAGGAGAAGAACTTCACTTCAGAGACCAGAACAATTATCTCTTGAATGGTTTATAGCCATGCAAGCAATCATAGCAGACACACACTAACTTTTAAGTTGGTGGTCAGCAAGATCTCTTAGACAACCAATGAATCTACACACAAATCTTTCAATGCTTCTAAATGCCCTGCAATAACAGCCCAGTGCTGATAAACAGTGAGCCATAAAGCCAGCAGGGATGCACATCCTGGGCAGGATGACTGAGCATTTTAGTAATTTTCCCTTTTTTTAGTTTTGGTGTTACTGCAAGGAAACATGCCTTTTGTTCAGTCAAGCTGTCTTGTGAGTGTTATTTCTGCTAAGAGGTATCCTGGTTTGGTCTGAAATTGAGTATTTATTAATAGTTCAGATACTAATAGTACAAAAAACTTTTGTAACACTTAACTGCATCAGTGTGGATTTAGTATTTAACCATTTAGTTCACCAAAAACAGGCACTGCACACAGGACTTGGTAGCTCACTCTCAGACCTGGGGAATGCACAGCAGCCTCAGGCTGCTTAGAACCCTGGGAACCCAAAGCTGTCTTCGGGGCTTGGCACCATGTGAGATGGCTCCAGCTGGCAACTCAGGCTCACTTTGGAGAAGCCAGGAAGGAAAGCAGTTATCGCCCTCTGAAATCAGAGCAATATGTGCTAGCAAGGAGAGATCTTTGAGGGCCTTCTCTTGGCCACAGTAATGCCCGTGGAACACACGAGGCACCAGGAGCTTGCATTGTCCATCCTTCCCTGGCTCACTGATAACATGGAACAACTCAGCTGTGCTGGGAAAAGTCCACCCCTGGCCTTAAGGTGACTAGATAGGGAAGCAGAACTTTGGCCGTTTTGCAAGTTCCAGCTGCTGCTGCTGGACCAGGAGGACCATATGAGAATTACAGCTTGTGCTGAAAGCACCTCACTTGGTTTATCGTGCCTTCTGAGACATATCCCACAGGACAGCAATGCAGCAGCAAGGCAAGTTACAACAAACACCCATAAATAATGCCTGGTCTGGTAGACATCTGCAGGTGAATGATCGAGGCTGCAGGCCTCTCCTGGAGTGGAGAGTATGATCTTGCACTGTAGGGCCTGGGACAAGCCCCTCATGCTGGGTTACACAACCTGGCATCAGAAACACTTACTGCTCTTGCCTTCTGTGTGCTGGAAGGGCTAAATCTATCAAAGCTGCAGCTGGAGACAGCTTGGGAAAACCCTGCATCACAGATGAATGTGATGGGATGAAAGAGTGCCAGCATGCTTGCACATCATGCCAAGCTGAGCCAGCAGAGGCTCTCAGGTTTCTTCTGTCTTTGTACAACTACGGTCGTGTTCAGCATCAAAGCACTGCTCAGATCCCCAGACTTTGCAGCTGCACAGACGCACTGCAGAAGGTGCAGCTCCTTTGAACACCTCTAAGCCACTTGACAACTTCAGCCACGATTTTCAAGGGGCTGGGAAGTGGCTGCAGGTCACTCCCGACCCATCTCCTTGGTCTTCTGTGTCCCAGTGGCCCCTTTGCTGAGTGGAGTCGTGACGGCATTCTAGCATAGTTTATTCATTTCTTCTTGCCATCAGCCAGCTCCCTGCGGCAAAGCCCCCCAGGGATGACAGCATGTTCCCCCATCATGGGGAGAAAGAACAAGGGAGAAGGAGTGCCACAGCTCAGCTATCCAATTAACAAAATAAGAGATCTGCCTGAGTATGTAAAAAGCGCCCATCTGGCAGGATCTCGCAGCTCCACCCTCAGGGAATTGCATTTCTGACACTCAATCTGCCTGCTTGAGGGAATACCCTCCTAGAATCAGCCGCAGAGAGACTTGTGAGCCTGTTCTGTACAACTTGGTCTAAGTAAGGGTCCTCCCAGCTCTACCTCCAGCCAAACAGAAGCAAAGGCTCTTTTCTTCTGAAATATACAGGAGGTCATGAGCTAACCTAGAGCTGTATTTTCAGCTCTGATGTTGCTTTTCAGCTCTGCTGCTTGCGTTTGCGCTTGCCTGCTTCCTCCTTTCCAAATTCCAGTGGTGGGTTGCCTTTGTTTCCTTAACAAAGAAGGCAGAAATTTGGATATGGTCTTACAGGAAAAGATCAGATGCAGTTTATAGCATCTTGCACCAGAGGAGCACTGAGAACAACTAGAATTGTCGAACTCATCTGAGCTTGAATCAGTAGCCAGATTTTTCCAAGGTGCAGGTGACCCAGTAAGAGGAATGGGTGAGCAGTCACCAAGGCGGGTTCCCAGCTGCAGTATAAAGCCTGAGAAAAGAAAATTTTCAGTCCTGGAGACATCTGCATAACTCAGGCTTTTCCATCGGTTGGAGAGAATGCTCTCTGCTCTGTTTGGTACAGAGCAGCTCCGCAGCCCAGCAGACCAAGCTGTAAATAGAGCCCCAGGGAACCAGACCACTCCTAACTGGTGCCGTTTTTGAACGGTGGGGATGAATCATCCAAATAGCTTTCTTCAGGCAATACAGGGAAGAAATGTCACCAGCCATGTGAAAATTGAGACCATATGCTTCTAGGTTGTTTTTTGAAAGGAGTGTGCTTGACAAAGCTAGAGTGACTTCAAGGCTGGTTCCCAGGTCAGACCCCAGCAGAGCAGTCTCTCCTCTTCTGGTCCCAGGGACTCTCTCTCAACTCTGGTCATTATTTACACTGCAGCCAGTGTCTTTTTTTCTGCACTACCTAGTGAAAGGCTTCAAGGCCGAGACAGAGCTTGTGTTTCGTTTGTTTGGAAAAAAATGAATGCCAGAAAAAACCAGATGCCTGAGAACTGCCTCTGGCCTCTCCCATCTGTGCATGAAGGCAGCTCCACCACAGCAGCAGCAGCCTCTCCTTCCACTTGGCAGGTGTTGTCTGGACCAGAGCCATAAGTACAGGATCTATTTTCTCTTGAGCACGTAAAGGAGAGGCGGTGGCCTGGCACAGCCTTGCGTGCTTCAGCAGCTGATCTGATAACACAGAGGTGCTGGCCTCTGTTATCTGTGCTTCATTCCATGAAGAAGCAGGGTGATCATTACTTTTTCTTTCCATGAGGAAGCTGTTGGACATAACCTGGCACCTGAAAGGGTTTTTTTTCACTGTGCAATTAGTTTCTGGGAATTTGGGGTTCTTTCACATTCTGAAAGGTGGCATTTCGCCCCTCTTAGGAGGCCTGTCCCTCATCATCCAGCTCTCCGTGTGCCACTAATGCAGCCACATGCTTTGACCTGGTTACTCCACCCTGAACAACCTCGGCTACAGCACCCACATTTCCAAAGGGCATGCACCAATGGCTGGGAATCTGGGGGAAGTCAAAGTGAGCCCCAATCAGGCAAGGCAGCTAGTTATTACTAAGCTGCTATTTCTACTGCAAGAAGCCCTGGAGCAGCAAAACTGCTCACTTCATATATGTTCATTAGCAGCATGGATAAGAGCAGCATTGATTGCAGGCTATAATTAGATCTCTGGGACCATTTTGGACTGGCTTTCTCTGGCATTGTGCTACTTTGAAAGGACTTCCAATTTCTTTTCTGAATGGTTGGGATGGCATTTCCCTATTCAGCAGATTTGGGACCGTTTCTGTTTTCTCCATTGTGTCTCACAGAGCTCTCCCAACTTGGTGCCACAAGCCCCACACCACAGAATTAGCAAAAGCTCCATTGTTTGACCACTCCTGGTCCCTTGAGTTGCAGCTCTAGTCTTAGCACTGCATGGCCGACCTGCCAGGCAGCCCTCCCTGCTTCGCTTAGCTTGCCAAGATGTAGTTTTGTGAGTGCCTTCCTCTAAGGATGACTCTGATTCTCCTGGAATCACTTCCTTAGCATGTTCTGTGCAGCCAGCCTAGAGCATTCCCCGAAGAAATGGATGCACTAAGCCAGCACTAAGCACGTACTCGGGACATGGTGGCCTACATGGAAATTATTACTCCTTTCTTGGAATGCCGGAAAACAGTGTAAGCATCCACTCTGTGAAAAACAGAGGAGGAAGAGTCAAGGGAAAGATGCATAGCATGAAGGACTGGAGTTGAGATATCAACAGTCCACATGGCAAAGGGGACCCAAGGGTGTCTCTGCTTGTGGTTTCCCCTCCAAATGCTGGTGTGTTGGGGACAACCATCAAGCACTGTTCTGTGGTGGGCATCTTTCTTTGCCATGTTCACAGACCACTCCTGTATCTCCTCCTGCACTGCCCACTCAGCAGATGGCAGGCAGGGGCAGAGGCAGGCAGGCGCAGCCCCCTGGGATTACAAAGCCAGAGGCAAACATGCACACACCAGATCTTGGCTGACCCGAGTGCTGAAGGAGGGTATCTGAGGAAGAAAGTTGTACATCTGGTCCAGGTAGCTCAGTTTGCAAACTGCAGATTGAGATGCAGATTGAGCTCTGGGTGGGAGCCCAGAGAGACAAAAGGCCGCGAACGGAATTGCCAACCTTTGAGATAACAAAGGGCACCAGGGTGTCCAGGTGAATGGACACTTGAGAGACACGGCAGGAGCCGGGAATTGCTGTTTGATAACAAAGGAGATGAAGAGGGGTGATGCCAGCGAGGTGGATGAACACAGAGAGGGGGCTAGGAGCAGAAGACTCAGGAGGAAGAGCAAGACTTGCGTGTGGGTGGATTGTGAGGCTACAAGAGCCCAGGGGTTCCATCGTTGGGGGTCCTCTTTGGAGGCACCAGCTCCAGGTGTTTCTGTGTTACTGTGCCGTTAGTAAATGGCTTTATGGAACGAGACGTCTGAGACTCTGCTATGGGAAACCTGGGGCCAAACCAGTAAGGAAACCTGGTCTGACACTGTGTGAGTGGGGTGTGCAGGGAGTCAAGTGGGGCACCTGTGGGGTCACTGGAGCTGCCCACTGTGAAGGGGCTTTGGTCCCAGCAGTCTGGCCTTGGGAGTGTGGCTGCCAGAGAGTCTCCTGAATGGTCACACTGGGAACTTTCCTTAACACTCAAGGCCAAACCGACTGAGATTAAAGCATATTTTGAGTCGCACTCTCTTTGAGGGCAGAAATTCACCCAGGACAAAACATTTTGGAGATGAGCCACTTTAGTCTTCCTGCCTTCTCATCTGAGACTTGCTGACCTCATGCTGATGTGTAACCTGAATGAGCCTGCCTCTTCCCAATACCTTCACCCAGCAGTACAACCTCTGACCCACCCAGTGCAAGTTAACCGTGCTATTTTCTGCAATGTCAACATGAATTTTATCTATTGTTTATCCTTCAAAGCTATGCAAATCATTTGAAATAAGTTTATCTTTATTCCACAGCCTCCCCTTCCCTTCTCTCTCTATTCCCTGATCTTAAATTGCTTTTCTACCAGTTTAAAGCTAAAGCAGTTTAATGTTAAAGCTCTGCTCTAACAAATGACTTTGTGAAACTATTTGCTTACGTTTTAAATTTGTTCTCTGTGTGAGATCTAAGCCAGATCTGCTGAGGTTAGTGGCTCTCATAGGGGTTTATTGCCTGTTACTCCTCTGAACCCAGGAAGAACCAGTCCAGCAAAGGGAGCAGGTGTTTTGTTCTGGTGTTTTTTAATTACCTACATTAGCTGTTCACGTGCAACCACAGTGTCTAGCCACAAGGTCACCATTGGAAGAACATGACTTGGCTGGACCTGAGAAACTTTATGATAAGCAAAGAGTGAAAAAGAAATTCCAAGTTCAAGTTTCAGAGCCCAGCACAGGTTCTGACCCAGCTCATGCTGATTAGCAGCCAAAAATTTAGCCAGCAGAGACAGAGCCTCTCTCTGCGAAGACAACCACGGGTTTTTGGCAAATTGGTCTGGCAGGAAGAAGGAATGGCCACAACCATTTCTGTTCCAAGGCACTTGACAAGGCAATGCTTAGTTTGCACTGAAGCCAAAGTCCATTAGTTTAGCAACAAAGAGTCGTCAGCACCAGACTTTCTAATGTAACCTGATATCACTATTTAATGTCTACCTTGTGAATTATTAACAGAGTTCCACCCAAGGACTTATCTTCGGGACGCTGGAAAAATTTACTTCCAAGGGCAGGTTCGGTATCCTTTGACTGACCTAGATTTCATAATTCCCCCCAATACCTTAGCCTTACTTATACTTTTAAATTGTCAAGCATGATGTGGCTTACTGCCTTTCCATGAAAAGAGGAACGAGGGGAAGAAAGGCACTGCTACCTGTCTGTTGGAAGGGAGCAGGCTGGAGGGGAGAAAGAGGGCAGTTCTGTTCTCTGTTGGTGTAGTGTGCACTGAAAATGCACACACCTAAAAAGAAATTGAATGTTTAAAGGACACTCAGGCAGGGAACGTATGCAAGGTAAAGACAAATCCTTTACTGGCCAGACAGTAACTCAGGTTATCTCTGCCTTTCCCAGGCCACTTTTTCATACTACTATCTCCTCCTTGCCCTGCACTCCTGTGGCAAACTCCCCGACAGAAATCCCCATTCCAACTCTTCCATTCCACCCCTGGTCTCCTCTCCCTGCCTTGGTTTCTCTCTGGGAACCCACTGCTGCTAAAGGAGCACATCATACCCTCCTCACTTCTATAGGGCCAAGCCATGCCCTAGGTTGCTCCCGAGATGTCCGCAGCTAAGTGGTACCCAAACATCTGGGTGCTCCTGCTGCCGTGCAGGCTGAGCAGCAAACCATGCCCTGACGTGAGAAACGTGACAGCCATGCTGCTCAAGGGCCTGCCTTCTCACCCAATAATTGGCTTGAAGAAGGAGAAAAAATTGTTTGCAAGAGTATCATGGAGAGACATCAGGATGGGGTTATTAATAACAGGCAAGACATAACCTGCAGGCCACATGTCACAGGGCTGCATGGTGAGGCCATCATGTGGGATGTGCAACTCAAAGTGCCTTCACGGAGAGGCAAACCCAACCCTCACTCCCGTCGACGTGCACCTACTCAACCTTTACACTGAATATCCTGCTGCTTTGTGATGTTGTTGGGCTGGCAGCCTGCCTGCCCGAGCCCTGTATCTGCTGTCAGGGAAGTCCCTCTGTCCTCAGGACTGCAGATCCAGGTGCTTTTTCCCCAGAATATACTGCATTTATTTGTGGCACCTCAAGAATTTTCCTTTCCCTGTTTTCTGGCCACCTTCCTAATTTTTCCAGAGCAACTTGGGTTATTATTTCACACTATGTTCAAAATCCTAAAAAGTTAGTTGAAGTGAGTACACTCACTTGCCATTGAGATATGCCATCTCAAACTCTCTGGCACCCAGACCACAGCTTTCTTTCCATGGGATCCAGTCTGCCATCCAGCACCTCACATGTCCTTGGTGATATTTTACCATTCCTCACAAATCATTCCCCCATGGAGTTCAAGTGTCTCCCTTTACTGCCAGCACTATGCTGGCTCCCACTTCACAGCAGTGAAAACAGATTTTTTAATTTCATTGTGTTAGTAGCAAGTGAAATTATTTCACAGTATTTGCAAACTACCTTTCTTTGCAGATTTCACCATGACCAGGAAAGGGAGGAAGATGCTACTGTAGCTTCACCTACTTGAAGAAGTGTTTGGCATGCAGGTAGAGAGCAGAATACGGCACAGTTAAACAAGAACAGGGTAGATCCATGGCCAGACTGCCTACAAGACCAAACACATCTGCCTAGACAGACAGCTTCTTACTTTCCATGGGGTAGTTCCCAGGAAAGGCCCAACTGCACATGTGGAAATCATCTTCCAGGACAGCTTCCTGTAGTGGGGGAAGCCTCGGGGGTGACTCCATCCACATATCCACCCTGCTGAGACAAGGGGCCCAGCTAAACACCTACTCCTTTATGGAGAGGACATGGAAAGAGGCCAGTGAGCAGGGAGGGACTGGCAGTCATGCTGAGGGACAGAAAAGGCAGCCTAGGAGAGGCCAGAGAAGGCTGATAAGGAAAGGATTCTCCTTCGTGGCTTTGCTCTCCCCTCATGCCACTTCCAATACACAACCACCAGGAGAGCAGTGGTGGGTTGGTGAGAAGGTGTTTTTGTGGGCTGGTGGAGGAGGGAGGGATCTGGAGAAGGAGCTCCAAGGCCAGGAAGGCAGGTGGAGATGCCCCAGCAGCATGGAATGGGAATTATGGGAGACTAAGACTGAAGGAAATGGCAGGGAGAGGCCTTTTCTGTTTCCACTGTGTGCCTTCACAAGTCTGAGGAAGGACAGCAGAGTTCCCCAGGCTCACCAAAGCTATCCTACTCCACCACAGTGCTCCACAGTAGAGGAGGGCACGGAACTAGTGAGAGGTCACTCCTCTCCCCAAGACACAGCAGCAACCACAGACAAGGATGCCTCAAGGTGAGGCAAGCTGCACATTTCTCACTCAACCAGCAAGCAGCACTGTCCATCAGATTCCCCCGAGGAAAGGAGGAGAAAAGTGTGTGTCACACCCTAACCAGAAGCCAGCCTGGAGCTCTCAGTCACACTGGCTGTCACAGAACTGCAAAGTAACCCTCAGCTGAGCCAAACTCTGTTTCACCAACATTATTTTAGTAAAGCATATGCAAATCTAAGTCAGAAGGCCCCCATGGGAAACACCCAGTGAGACACATAAAGTTTCCCCAAAGTTGCTTGTAGGGTGGGTTAAGAATCCTTTCCTTAGGCGTCCATGAATAGCCATCTAAACACAGGGTAGCAGAATCAGCTGTGGTTTTACTGGTTTTTGCCTTTTTGGAGGCGAACATTCTCCCCATGAATTAATGTTAAGTTGCTTAGGACCTGGGTTTTCATGAAAAAATCTGGGCCAAGGAATGGCTTGGTTAAGAGGAAAATTAAGATATTTAAAAGGCCAAACATCAAGTGTTTGAAAACTGCATGATGAAACATGGAGAAATCCAACCCAAAGTATCCCCTGAGCCTTGATTAACATTCTCTTTGACCCTCTATCGTGGTTTGGGGTGAGGAAAGAATAAAACATTAACGTTTTCATGGCACAGGCAAACCCCTCCCTACGAGGGTGTTTGAATTCACCATGAGGGAGGCCTGAAGGCAGCAGTGTCTGCCTATGGCACAGCTATGGCTTTCTACCCACTGAAACAAACACAGGAACTCAACTTAGGCCTTGCATTCGCTCTTCGGGGAGTTTTTTAACCAAAAAGAAGGATTAGCATGGAAAAAATGTTTCTGTGGGTACTGCATTGGAGTCCGGGGCTTCCTTGACTCATAGTGTTGGCAGATCAAACCCTGGACTTCAAAGTTGGACCCGTGTCTTGGAGTCTTTAAAATCCCACTGGAACTCAGGCCCTGCTGTCTGGACAGGCTCCGTGCCAGGCTCTGAGCCTGCTGCTTCTTACCCAGGGCAGGGTTATTACAGCCTCTTGGCTCCAAACCTTTTCCCTGGTGAGAGCAGTCATATTTTCCCCAGCTGCCGCACGTTCTCTTTCCTCAGTTAACCCTCAGTTAACACCAGAGACAGCTGTGGACTCACAGGATACCTGTCCACTCCCTCGGTGTGAATCCCCCAGAGGGAGATGGGGAGAAGACAGCCCTCCTTCTCTCTGCCTCCACAGCACAGGGTAACGAGAACATGTGCCAGTATTCCCCTCTCTGAGATAAAATGGACGGAGCCCATCACAGACACAGGATGCCTGAGCCAGCCATCCCACCATTCTCCTGCCTCCAGCAGTGTCAGTCAGTGATGCTGATAAAGCACTGAAACCACTGTCTTGCATGGAAGTAACCAACACAGATTCACATTCTGTTCCATGATCTTCCCAGGCACGGGGGTGAGGCTGACAGGTCAGTTGTTTCCAGGGTCCTCCTTTCTACCCTTTCTAAAGATGAGTGCAATGTTCCCCTTTTCCAGTCACCCAGGATTTCACCTGCCTGCTGTGACTTGTGGCAGGCAGATGAAGGGGTCAGTGCAGCTCCAGCAGCCTTTGCACAAATGGTTTAATGCAGGCAGAACAAAGGTCAGACAGGAGACGGAGAAGAGGGAAGCCTGGACAACTGCCCAAGACCACTGAGGAGCAGTCTGACTGGGAGAGATCAGCCCTCCAAAGCTCTAAGGCCCAGCATTGCTCCTCTGGGTTTGGTCTTGCAGCACGAGATGCGTGACAGGCTCCCATCCCAGCCCACACTGATGGACCTGAATGTGACCGCAGAGGAATGCTGCGAAGCAAAGGATTTCATAAGATATGACGGCTGTGGTGGACATTTTGGTGATCATCACCAGGTTTTAAGGCTGTTGGCAACGTTTTGAGAATTGGCATTTTCCCCATGAAGTCATCTAATGAGCCTGTGCTGGAGTGAGAATCTCACCATCTTCCATATGGGGAATCAAACCTCCTGCCACTCCCTGCTCCTCCTGCCCCTGCGTTTCTAAGTTCTGTTTAAAAACAGGATGCTTCTGAGTTCAGACTCCCTTAGTGAAAGCCATATGAACTGTGTCTATCCAAAACAGTTTGTTTGAATTGTGTACACTGAAAGACTGTGGAACTGGAATGCAGAAAGCCAGTCACCCCAGGAGTGGCAAAAATGGCTGCAAAACTACTCCCTCTTCATTTCTGTTGCTTTCTCAACTACTGCTTGCCAAAGGAGACAAATGCTTTTTAATTATTCGTTCCCCAGAGTTGCTAAGTAGATTAGTACCAAGCTAGCTGAAGTCTGACATATTTGCTTTTTTAGAATATGTTTTTAAATAAGCATACTACATTTCCTTCAAAAACCATCTTTGCTGTGCAAAAGAGCAAAAGCCAGCAGTCTGTGTTTAATTGAGTCCCTCTATGTTTGGCTTACGTGCACTTTAGGAGACTGGCAGAAGTATGCAAACATGGGAACAGGGCCAGCTTTTGCAAAGTTAATGAGGAAAAAAGCCCACAGTCGCTGCTTCCGCTGAAGCACTGCCTCCCATGAACTGATACTTAGGCAACCAACCAACCAAGAGAAGAGAAAAGCACCCAGCACGGTCACTTGTGCTGAGCTCTCCTTCCCTTCTCCCTCCAGCAGCACAGGGACATCAGGTTTGGGTAATTTTTTAGCCCATGATGCTGTGAGATAGTTTGTTCAACTGTCCTGTGCCTATCTGCAGTCTTTCTGTCAGTCAGATCTGCCTTGGTCAAACATTGCTCCTGGGAAGGTCGGAAGTCTGCAGGAAGGAGAGAACTGCTGCAGTAGGCTGTCAGTGTCACTTCTGCCTCAAAGCAAAACTGAAGGCTGAGCATACCAGTAGTGGGAATTCCCCTGCAAGGACATCACACTCCATGTAACTTGGTGCAGGACCACTGGTGGTGGGAGATTCCCTGTTGCTGCTGGCTCCTGGGAGCAGAAAAGCCAGGCTGGAAGTACAGAAATCAAGGATGTTTGTGTTGCTCCAAACATGAACACTTGACACTTGGCAAACGAGATGGCCCATCACAGCAGGATTCACCCCTTTCCCAGGGCGAGGGCAGGGGAGGAAGTCCCAATACCAAACCTGAGATGACGTGACCAAGAGCCAGAGCTCCACAGTGACTAGAGATGAGAACTGGCTGTCAAGTCCCCAGGCAGGCATAGCAGGGTGGGACACAGCTGGGCTGCTCTGGTCAGGCCCTTGTCCACCACAAGGCACCAGGATTGCACAGGAGACCCCTGAGAAGGAGTCACAGTGCAGCTGACAGTGTGTCCAAGCTGTAAAACCAATGACTTGTCTCTGGCAGATTAAGTGTTCTCCGCTCTCAGCTCTGAGCTGCTGAGCAAGGAGACCTAGCTGTGTTTCCCCACTCAGAGACCTTTCCTATGCTGCTCTGAGGATGAGCTAAGGACAGACCACCTTGAAGTCAAACACTTGGCTATGAACTGACCGTGTAAAGCGGAATTCAGTACGAGCACAGCTTGCCAGCAACTGGAAGGCCTTCTCAAGCACAAAAAGGCTCTCAAAAGTGTTCAAAAATATCCAGAGCCCTACAGCCTTGTGTGGCAACACCAAGAAAAGAAATTCCAAAGAGAGGATTTAGTACTGGACAAACACAGACAAAGGACTGGCCCTGAATTTCTCAACAACCCTGAAACTCAAAGCTTCCTTCTTAGATGCTGTTTTCTGTTATGCACAATCCTTAAACAGAGAGTTTTCAGCAGTACAAGCAGAAACCATTGCAGCTGGCTTAAGCGATTGCCAGCCATGGTGAAAATGCCTACAAATGGCACAAGCATCCAGTGGGATCTATTTTCTAGAGGTTACTGACCTCAGATATATCAGTGCTCCTCATCTCCCACTGCTAGTTGTGCTTGCCTCGCCACAGAAGATTACCTGAACTTACTTGGCCAACATTTTGCTCCAGTTAGAGCTGGAAAAAAGGACACGTGAATAAGCAATGACCTTTTTCAAGGTGAGACCCTCATTGCCCCAGTGACATTTCCAGTTATTTGACATCTTGAGCAATACAAAATGCACAAATTTATCCTCAGCTGATTCATAGAAAGTAAACAAGCAAGAACACAATGCCTCTACAAAATTGCTACATCACAGGGGACTGCAAACATCTGAAAAATAAAATAATGTGTAAGGTAAGCATCACTTCAATACTTTCTTATGTTTTTTCCTTGCTACAGACCAAAAGACTTTCTGTGTATTAATAAAGCAAGAATTCTCTATTTCAGTAGTCCACAGACAAATCAAGAACCTGTGGTATCAAACATTAGCAAGTCTGAAAAATAATCTAGGGCTGGGGAAAAAAAGCACTAGCGACTTGGAAAAAAATGCTGGTGCTTTTTTTAGGAGTTTCAGGAAAGGTTAAAGCTTGAAATTGGCCTGAGCATCTTGAGTAATGCCTATGGCTACACGTACCCTCCTGCTCTTTCTGGAGAATTGGCTAGTAGCACTTCCACGACTTGGAAGCCATTGGTCCTTCTCATGTCCGAGTCCTTGTTGGTTGACCTTGGAAATGTACTTGGAGTCATCTTGGACTCCTAAGAAAGGGCCAGACACAGGCAGTGAGCAAAACTATGAAGTTCTACGTCCTGCCTTGACACTTTGCTCAGTCCTGCCTCTCTCTGAGCACACTCAGACCCTTCCTGCCTGACAGGACACTTCGCCAGTGTCAAGAGCTCAGAAGTGCATTGAGTAAAAGATGAGAGCAGCATTATTTCCCCACACCCTGCCTCTCCCTGTAGCCATGGCTCAGAAGAAAGGCATGTCTCTCCATCACACATACACCATTTATAACAGAAACCACCCTGTCCAAGGACTGTTCCTGCCTTACCAGTAAGGACTGTGGTTTTCTGCCAACTTGTATTTTTGGAGCCTGTTTACATATAATGACTGCTCACATCACTCCAGTTTGTTGACATCTTTTTTTCTGGGGGTCCTCAAACTGGACACCGTTCTTCTGAAACAAAGCTACAATCACCAAGCAGATGGAAATCAGCCATCTCCTTTGCTCCCACCAAGTGGGTGGGAGCTCATCAGGAGAAACCACCCCTGAGGGCAAACAACATGTAGCTCTAGAACATCCAGGATACCTTGTGTCCCGTCCAAAAACCGGAGTGAAGCTGGATAAGCACCACCAGGTCCTTAGAGGTGTGACAAGCTCTGCAGAAAAAAGGGCAGCAGCTGGGAGAGAGGGTGTACTTATGGATACCAAATCCATGGTAACATGGACTGCAGGAAAGGCGTAGTCACTGGCAAATATGTATCTGGGTTTAAGGGTTATGCCGGAATTACATTTGCATACTATTTATTCAGAAGTTCTTTTCTTTTCCATCTTGTGCAATCTTGTTTTCTGAGTCCCTTAGCATTCACTGAAGACTCCTTTTTGTATTGAGCCTGCCAGTTTTGGGGTTAAGATGAACTGGAATGAATCCTGTAGTGTTATACACAGAGGGTGTCCTACAGTCGTCAGAAAAGGCAAAGAGAAAGGAGATGCCACCTGGAGAAACCTCGAGATGATTCAGAGTCTGAGCAGTAGGTGCCAGCTAAGCCCTCTGGGGACCCTGAGCGAATACCACCACCAATGGCAAGATGGCATCGGGAAGAAAAACTGCTGAACTCCAGGAAGGTGTTTCAGATGCCCATCATCTGCAGCCTGCAGCCAGCATCCCCAAGGATCCAGCTCTCTTCTTAGTCTCCTCTGAAACAACATCGGCTGCAAGTTTGGCATTAGCAGCCTGGTGAAAGAATTTGTGCCTGATTTGCCAGGTAAAAAGGGAACCAGTTTGCAGTGATCTTGTCACACAAGGTCAAAATCACCCGTGAAATAGTTCAGGCCCCAGGCCAAACATGGCGACCAGTCCATAATAGCCTTAGCTGCAAAATTCGGAAAGCCTTTGTCTGCAGCACTATTATCTAAATTTAAGGGTAGCAAGACTGGTTGAATTATTCATTGCAAGCAAACTCTCTGGCAAACCTTAGCCCTGCTACCTGCTCACAGGTCTGTTTACAGATGCCTGTTACACAGAACAGTACGAACTGTTCGTGCAAAACACATTTCAGCCTGGGAGCTGTCTGCCAGGCCTTTGCTTCTGTAACTCCCTGCCCCATGGGTTGTGCCAAGGGTGGGATCCCTGCTCCCTCCAGTACCTGTAAATCCTACCTATGGGCAGAAGAGAGATACAGCCCATAGGGAGGAGCAGGATTCCACCTGTAAAGCACATGGCTAGGTTTCACCACCATTTTTGCAGATGCTTATGCTTGTATTTGCTTGTATCCACTTTGCATTCTTTCTTGTTCTCCTCCGTGAGACTATCCTCTTTCTCCCCGTGGGTTTTTTTGCCTGTCTGAGGGACCAGACTTAAGACAGTGTGGAGAGTCCATTGTTAGATGCACTTCTCTTACTGCTGTCCCTCTGTTTACAGCCAGTGCTCTGTCCGTTTCTGCCTTTGATAGTCTCACAGCCATTTCTATTTCTCCTGGCTAAATAATTAACACAAAGCACCCCCATGTTTGTGGAAGAGGCTAGTGCTGTGCTATCAGTGTTGCATGCACATCCCTTCGAGGCCTTGCACTACCTTCTCCAGAGGCAGGACTCCATTACCAGGAACAATTTCTAGCACAGAAAAACTGCTTTATGAGAAGAAGGATGGAGCTGAAGGCAGCCCAGAAAGACTGGCTGCTCCAAAATTACAAAGGGAAAAATAAAGTCCAAGAATACTCTTTTTTCCTTCCATTTTTGGGGGGCGGGATTCTTTTTGCAGGGGAGGGACAGTTCTCTTGACGACCCCTTTCACCTGTAATCAGCTGTGTCTCAGTGTCTTGCCAGACTGGGTTCACTGCCCAGCGCTCTGGTTTGCTTCACTTGTTTTCATGCAGTTGCACATAAATTAGCTCTGTCCTGCCCATGCAGGATGAGCTTTTTCATGTTCCACCAGGAGAGACAACAGTCTCAGTCTCTGTGGTTTGTGCAGACAACCACAGAGGTACTTTGGCAGGCAAAAGTTGCCCCGAGAGGGAGTGACACCTAACCCTTAAAGTACTAAGACCAGGCATCCCAAATGGGATTGAAGAAGAATCTTCAATCTAAGGATCTGAAAAGCTGAAATCTCTGCATCCCAGCTTAAATACTAGCACCAAACCACTATCAAAAAAAACCAAGCACCACACTTTCTCCACTTCAGCAGGTACTTCAGACTCTTACCAACTTTGAATCAGTTCAAGACTTTTTAAAGGCCAAAGGCTAAGCACTCTGATCTGCAGTTGAGGACTTTGGCAAGTAATTGACTTCCAGATCATCTCCTCCACCACCCCTGTGCAAAGTTCAAAGTATAGCAGAACGTGACCCCAACCTTAGCAATCGAAGAGCAGTTGTCACTATTCATTTTCACTGAAGTGCAGACACAAAACCTCTAAATCCAGATCTAGCTGTCTTCCTCCCATGCTTTTCGGGAAGGTTAGCGAGTGAGCTGAAGAGAAATACAACCCCATTTCCCAAAGCCTTTGATGTCTGGGAGATCATGTCTGGGCCTCACAATTGCATTCCCCTCTCCTGGCTGCCTGAACTCCCCATCTCTCTAGTGAAAGTTCTGTGGGCTGCACAGCAGCAGCAGCAGCAGCAGCAGCAGAGTTTCCACCTCCCAGCTAAGCCATATAAAGAGGCAGCAAAGACCAATGGGACAGTTCATCCTCTGGCAGTACCTGTCTCTTCCTGTTAAGCTGACTGGGCCATGGGCTTGCTCCAGGGGCACCATTCCAGTGCCCACACACAGGTATGAGCAGCAGCGCTACTGGAGATGCCTCAGGTCTCCAGGCTGGCCTCTAGCAGCTGCTTCGGAAGAGAGGAGGTCCTGCAGGTCCCACATGCTTTGTGCAGACAGCTCAGATACCAGAGGGCACCAGACACCTATATTTAGGTTACTAAATCTTTCCCCTAGCAGGCCCTACAGGTCTAATTTTTAAAGAGCTTAAGATAGAGGAACTGATGTGTTGTTTGTGCCAAGCTCTTCTGAGACAGGGAAAAATAAAGTGGAATTGGAACAGGACTAGATTGAAAGCTATAACTCTATGGCAAATCCAGCAAGTGAGAACCATTTCTAATTGACAGGCTTCTAATCCTTCTGTCTTCTTGAAAAAACAACTTTCTATCTGGTCCCCATTTACCATTAAATTCTGCCGAAAATGCATGCTCCACTGTACTTCTGTATATTCTATCTGGAAAGGCTCACAGACTCCTTTTCCATTTCAAAGCCTGTCATTTGAGGTTGTACCCTTCAGAGTGCATCAACAAAATTGTTTTGTAGTAGGACACTACAGTCCTCTGCCATCCTTTGAGTTCTCTCTCGTGTTGGTAGAGTCTGGAAGGATGGCTCCAGCCCAGCCAGATTGCCCTCTATATTGTGTGAGATCCCTACAATCCCGTAAGTCATCGGTGCCTTTGCAGCATTTTAAATGGTCCGCAGACACCCTGCAATCCGAGGATTTGTCTGTATGTATGCTCCCAAGACCAATTTTCATGCTCACATGAAGCCAAAATAAATCAAACAACATGGATCAGTAGAGGATCCTGGCATAACTTTAATCCTAAGATTATCTTGTCCTACGTCTGTGAATCATTAGGGTATCCTCACTGTCTTTTGTCTCTTTATCCCAACAATTGATTGCCGCAATCCCATTCCTTTGTTATCCAATTATCATATTTTTATGCCTTGAGATTTCAGATTTATCGTGTCATGGTTTAGGCTGTCCATTGCTCATTCCATGTAGGTATTCCTGGAAGTGTTCAAGGCCAGGTTGGATGGGTGTTTGAGTAACCTGATGTAGTGGAAAGTGTCCTTTCCCATGGCAAAGGGGCTGAAACTAGATGATCTTTAGGGCCCCTTCCAGCCCAAACCATTCTAGGATTCTATGAGCTGTAGGTGTGCTGTAATTTTGGTGGCCTGCTAACACATGTGCCATCAGCACCCATCATTCTCAGACACCTCTAATGCCTTCTTTCTGGTGCTTCCAGACATTCCTTCTCCATTCATGTCAGTGTGACTTCCTCTCATCTTCGCAGCTCCTGGCAGCATAAGAGAGTTGAAGAGCAATTGCTGACGTTCCTTTGCAGTCATCACAAACACAGTCTGGAGGGGTTTATGCTGTCAGCTCAAGTGACTGCCTGCACTCAAGAGCTCTTGGAAGTCTCAGTGCTAGAGCCAGGGCAGTGTCCCATTGCTTAGGAAAGCATTTGCAGAAGACACTTCCTGCCTGTCCAGAGAGGACATACAGAGCCAGCTGCTTTGGAGACCAGGAGCTTGTGTGGAATTCCCTCAGGCAAGGGCCTGTCTTCAAGTGCTCAGCCAAAATTACAACAGCAGTGGCACAGCTTCTTCCTCTGGTGGCAACCTACACTAAAATGTTATCTACTGACAAGAAACAGTAGAAGGTTTAGGGAAGACAGCAGCTGGGAAGACAAGGCATCTGGTCTCCATTTCTAGCACTTTCCTTAGTCATTGCATAAACTTGAACATCAATTTAATTCTATGCCTGGATTTCCTCTTTAGAACAGGGCTAGTAACTTTGCTGTAAACCACAGTCAGTGTCAAAAAGTTACTACACTGTCCCTTTCCTTAAAGCAACCTCAGGGCTCAGCCCATCTGCACATGCTTTGGGAGGTTATGTCTGACATGGAGCAGCTGCTGAACTGTGGTGAGATGCCTTGGTCAGGACCACAGCATAGGGAAGCAGAGGAAGAAAGAGGTAAAACAAAAGGGAAGCTGTACCCCAGACATGCAGAGCACAGCTGGTGCAGGACAGAGTGGAAAGCTTGAATAGAAAAGCAAAAGGGGGGCAGAAAGCAGACAGTTGTACTTCAAGGTATGTTATAGACATATTGTCCTGCCAAAAAAAACATAAGTGAACAGAGCAGTGGTTGTCTGCCAGGTTGAAAGTTAGGTGGTGAGGACAGAGGTCAGCTAGAGTGCGTGAAGACAATTCAGTCCATTCTACACATGCTCCAAAATTCAAAGATTAGGGGTAGTGGAGGCACTTTAAAGATTATGACTGCATATATGGCTCTAGAGCACAAGGAACTGGCTGAGCTGCAGGATTTGCTCAAGGAGATTTTGCACAATTAAAAAATATTCTGCAGATGGCAGAAGAGGAGGAACAGATGGAAAGCTCCCCACAGCAATGGCCATGTGGCTGCAGCCACCAGCTCAGTTGTTAAGCTGTGAAGCCATTTCATACGAGTATGAACACAGTGGGACAAGCTTCCTTTATACCCAGTGGCACACAGCCAACATCCATGCTCTTCATCTCTCTGACACAAAAGCTGATGTTTCCACCTCAGAGTATTTTGCTCACTACCACAGCTACCAAGAGGGACCTGAATTAGGTCTGTGGTCTCTTAGCTCAGAAAAGCAGCTCTGCAGTTTTGAGCATGACTACCTTGGTTCAAGACAGAAGTTTCATCCAGTATGACACATCTACGGAAATGTTTCACGCACAGACAAAATGAGCCAAGCACAGAGGGGTTCATTCACTCTCTGCCAAACCATGTCACTAAACAACAAAAACTCCCGTGTCTATGTCAGTCAGTATCCACCAAGGTGGGTAGATCTCTTGGCTGTAGGACAGCATGGCAGCATTTCTTTTTTCTGCCTGAAAGGGAGCTAAATCATAGGCTGTTACAGTGATTCTATTTTCATAGTGAAAGAATGATCACTGGGGATCATTCATTTTGGAAGCCTTGATCCAGCACTTGAAGGACATCACCATCTCCCAGACTAGAGTGGAAGAAAACTTCCTCCTGCTATGTTGAAATCATATGTTGACCTCTTCATCTTCCCAATCCCTCAAAAACAAAACTTTAAATTTTTTTTATAAGTTTAAAAACATTATTTTCCCAGGTTTTCCATGCTTGAAGACTAATGACAATCTATCAGAAAAATCAAAGGCATTTGAACAGGTTTACTTGCAGAATCTAGTAAACATCACGCTACCTCCTCCACATGATGCTACACTTACCAATGTGGAAACAAATACCAATCAGACAAACAAATACCCACCACACATCTAATTTAATAGTCATTTAGTTTCAAAATAACCCTGTCCTTCCCATGATTTTTAGCCTCTAAAGGTGGCAGCACCTCCAGAGATGTGCATTTGATAGCGTGCATGAATGAAAGCACCATTAAGCCATGAGAATTTGCCACAAGCAGTTTGCCATGACACGTGAAGGAAGCCGACAGATTCTCCATTTACTTATACTGTCTTCCCTACTGTTGGTGTCTGCTAAATGGCTGCAGAAGCATTTGGGAACCCCACCACCACACTACACAAGGCAGCAGTCCCTAATCTGATAAGGTTTCTGTAAGACCTGTTCATAACAGCGAGGCCAGCAGTGCAGACAGGATTACAGCAGAGAGTACAGCTGCTTCCAGACATGGCTTGTTAGAAGATCAGTACAGGCAGGGTCAGAAAAGGACTATTTCATGTATGCAAAACAAGCAAGAACAAGGAGTGAACCAGTAAATTTCAGAGAAGCCAACCCCAAAAACAGCAAATGAGAAGTTTTTGAGAAGGGTCTGAAGAAGAAAAATGCCCATGTGACTCTGCAGATTAAGAAAGGGAAAAACAAAGCACCAGCATATCTGAAGGAAACTGCTCCCAGAGATCTGCAGCACACTAACAGACAGGCTTTGCAGGCACCACCCCAATTCCCTCTGATGCTGGAAGACTGATTTCTTTTTCAGCTAGGCCCCTCCCAGGCTTCTCAGCTCAAACAAATGCTCCTTATCTTCAGGTCTGCCTGTTTACTGAAGAGGGCTGAGAGTGGTGTGACCCAGATTGTGCTTAAATACAGCCAAGCTCAGCACAGCAGCAGTCAGTCACCCTCTCTACACATGGTGCTTGGCATCCCAAAGCCTGTTATCAAAGTTCAGCTGTATCCAACGCTCAGATTATATGCACAGGTAATCTGGCCTAGACTGCCTAGATCAACTAGTAAAATGTCACTTCTCCCTGCTTTTTAGTTCTCTATCATCTTAGTCCATATATGCACGCGTGGAAATGAATCACAAACACAGGAGTGCTTTCAGGTGAGAAAAGGAGGCACACTGAGTCTCACAGCTGGCTGCCACACCTGCCTCTGAATTACATATCAAGCACTTTCATGCTGCACAGAGCGTAAGTATTCAACTACTTATCAATTCAAGCTAGGAATTAATATGAAATAAATTTTGCTGAGCATGGGACTCTCTGGGAAGGTGTGTCATGCTTCACAGCCCGCCTGCAGCCCAGGTCCTGCACACCACTCCAAACCTAAACACAGCCACAATGAAGCAATTCCTGCTTATTGGGACATCTCTGGCTCACAGAGATCCATTTGGCTACATGTGCTCTTTAAAAATTAACATTGCTGAAACAGGGAACATAAACAAAGGAGGTCAGAATCACCTGCAAGTACTTTACCAATGCAAGACCACTACTACCATCCACTTCAGACAGCAGAACCTCATAATTAGCACTAATTTAGCCAGGAAGGTAGGCAGAAACCCCACAATGGTATATCTGCAAGCAGCATCACAAGATTTACAAGTAAGATGTGCAGTCATGACCACACCAAGTTAAGATCATAGGAGCAGGACATGGTGCTGCCCATGGGCACTCCTGAACTGAGTGGCCACAGAGGAGACAGATGCCTGAGCCATGGAATCACATCCCTAATCAGAACACAGCCAGAGTCACCTCTGCCATAAAGAGGTGTTCATGGCTCTTGTCATTCACTCAAAAATGGGGCCACTCAGCGCAAAGCAGTCACACTCCTTTAGTTTAAAGAGCACATCCCTTAAGCTGCCTTAGGTTTTCCTCCCACAACACCAAGTCCTCCAGTTTAAAAAGGGCAAAAGCCAGTCAGCATTGGAGGCTGTGGATGTGAAAGGACTGAACTAGAAGGAACCCGAGAGAGAAGCAACTGCTCAACCTCCAAAGCCTTGTCAGCATCCATAGCTGCAGATCAGCACCCCATTCTCTGTTGGAGGAAGGCGCTCTAGAAGGAAGTGTCAGCCTGCTCCCTACCACGGCTGTTCAGCTGAGGCCACAGCTCCGGACAAGGCCGAGCAGAAGCGTGTTCTGACCACACCTGGCTACCTCATGTATCTCTGCCTGGGGAATCCTCCTGGTGAGCTGTCACTGCTACCCCATGGGGCTGCCAAACGTGAAGTCCTTGAGAGGAGGCTGGAATGCACTTGGTTGCAGCAGAATGCTGTCCTATACATTTAGCCCATTTCAAAAGCCTGCAGTCAGTATCTGGGTCTCCTCTATCCTCCACAGGCAAGACTTCCAATTTCTTTATAAAGGGCCTGTGGATGTTATTAGAAAGAACATACAAAGATCCTACCTAGCATTAACTTCTCTCCAGAGGAGGAAAATGTTCATTAGTAGAAAAAAAGGGAAAGGGAGGAATTAAAAACAGCCATGGGAAGTGTAGGGTGAGAGAAATGAATGAAAAAACACTGCTTTCTCAAGGTCACCGAAGAGCAGTCAAGGCCTGCAGTGAAACGCTGAGAGCTCTCCAAGGCCATGAGAATGTAAAGTGAACTGAGGTTTTTACTTATTTCCACTGCTGAGAACAGCCCCCTCCTCATTGCAATGTTAATTTCCAACAAAATATGGAAACAACTACCTTGTTAAACCAAATTACTAAATTATTTTACTATCAGACAAGCCCAGACAACAGCAGTTTCCGTGGACAGCTGACCTGCTGTGAGTGGCCCCTGTAGCCATACCTCACAAGGAGTTAATGGGAGGCTAGGAACTGTTGTGACCTCTTCCTCCCATTTGCTCAGGCATTTGCTCACTGAGACAGAGAGGCTACTGCTCTTTAACCTGTCTGAGAGACCTTTTTTCCTAACATAACCCCAAGATTCTCTGAATCCCTCTCACATTCATATAAATATATATTAAGAAATCTACTTGAAAGCACTCATGTTGAAATTAGTCTGCAATCCCTTTGTTTAAAGTTGCTATTGTTCCACAAAGGCTGTCTGCAGTAGTAGTAGAATTGCTCAAGTACAACTCCCGAAATGTGAAATAAAAAGCAACAACAGGACAAAGCCTCTAACTCGATCACCAAGGCAATCGGTGTCTGCATGCTTTTTTCTGCATAAAAAGGAGATTGGGTTGGTTTTTTACACAGTTGTCAATTAATTTTTCCACCATGGGAAGACTCCTCTAACAAATTAAAATATTCATTACAGCAGATGCACTCAGCAAGCTTCTTTGGATGAACAAATGAGATCAACCTGAAAAAACAGTTTGGCTGAACATGAGCATCACTAGTAAAATCACCAAACCACTTTTTTTTTTTTTTTCCCCTCAAGTGCCTCCTTCCCCTGTGGTAGGAAGTATCCAGGAAAATTTATCTCATTACCGAGTGTTGTGAACTAATCACATGCATGGGATTTAAGCCACCCAGCCATGACAATGTTGCTGGTCCACTAGAGAAGACCAATCATGAGCTGAGCTGATGCCAAGACCCCCAAGACTGCTGAAAATCATCTCATGCTTTACAGACCAAATTCAGTACCTGACATGTTTAAAAATATGAAATTATTTTAATAAGTTTGTTTACATTTCAAACAAATCAGCAAACATTGTTAAAATTCACTTCATCTCAAAATCACAGAATCAAATAGTCTGTGAAAATACTTACAGCTTACAGTTCGACATTAATCCAACAGATAAAATAGTATCTGGAATGATTCTACTGAATTCTGCAGCTCACTGATAAAAAACATCCCAACCTACTCAAGCAGCAAACAGAAAACAATCATTATTTAACCCTTATCTCAAAATATCTTTTTGAAGTTACTTAGCAAAAATAAACAACTCTGTACTTAAAATAAATGATATACAATTACAACAGCTCTTATGCAACCTGTAGTATAATCTGTAAGAAATAAAAGTTTCTCATTCGACGGTGAGCCTGGCTACAGACCTGTAAATAAAGACTAGTGATAAAGTCTCTGGCTGCCATCGTGCCCAGGGGAGATCTGCTGAACTAGACTCAATTTCATCACAGAAACTTGCACAACAGTAACTCAGACATAAAAAAAGTAAATTACCATGGTACTTCAGAAAAATAGGATACTACAGTCGCTGCAGTGAAAAGCGCGTATATAGGCATTTGTACAAAGTATGGGCCGAAAGATAAATGGTATTTTAGGAGTAAGCATATCAGAGATTTAGATTTTATCTTCTGAAAATCCACGGCTACAAAAGGAAAAGAAACTGTATTCAACAAAAGTCTACATGAGAACATATATCTGCTTTCAGGAAAAAAACCAAAACAAAACTAAAAACCATCATTCTAAGCAGTTATGACCATCCAAATCTGTGACTCAGGAAAAAAAACATATGAAGCAACTGAGAATTGACTAACACTTCTCCCTCTTACATGAATTTAAAATGGAAGTTTTCACATTGATGGAACTGATAGAATTTGACTGGTTTTACAGTCAGAAGAGCAAAGCAGGGATGGAAGGAGTTTGATTAGACAGTGTTCTTAACAAAGTTTATTAATTGGTTATTTTTTGTCCTGAATGTACGTGGTAAAACGGGTGAATTGTAACACAGGGATAGCAAATTTCTTTTTCTTTTTTTTTAACTAAGAGCAACCAAAACACATTATTTCACTTTTCAGAACAAGCCATTCTAATGCAAACTTGATCACATTAATGGTGCACTTTGTAACAGTCCATGGAGACAAAGCAAATTAACTCTGGCCTCTTTCGAATATCATCTTATCTGAGGCCTGGGGAGAAAGCAGAAGTTGTTAGTAATTAGCTGTGGCCTTTAATAATAAAATTATACTAATCTTCCAATGTTAGATTTTGCAATAAAGGCATAGCTTCATGGTGGCAAAAGCACAAGAAGATACCAAAAACAGCTGAGCATGTCTTTAGCCGTGAATGAGAAGCTTCCTGTTCTATGTAATAATCACACAGCATGAAATTTTGACAACCAGGCATGTTTTGAACTTACTTCACTCATTTTTAAGACCAAATGGCTGATAGTGTCTAAAAACAACATTAAATGAAGGGCAGCTATGCAGGAATAGGAGATGTGATCCTCAAAGTGAAAATCTGAAGAACCGTCTCCTTTGAAACACAGGTTAGAAAAACACTATCATTCTACATTAATGAAATTTTTATTCAACACCCAGCTCTTCCATTTGATGGGGAATCAGACAAACATATCCCTTAAAGAAAAACCCCAGACAAGAGTCCTCCTCTACTACTGCTTTAGAACTGATGAAAGCGTACCCATTCCTCCTAGACTTTGTAAAACACCAAAAAATTGGCAGGAACCCTTAGAAGAGTGTCTTATCAGGAAGGGCCAGCCCAACCACTACTCTTTCAGTTCTTCCAGGAACGGCTTCTTTGTGTGCAATGAATTAGCAGATGCTAGATATGATTGGAGTACATCACAGTGAACAAATCCTGCCCCCAGGCTGGGGTGGAGCAGCAGCACACAGACCCAATCCCTCTTAGCGGGTGTTTAAATGACATGTTCTTAAAAGCTTAACACTTTGTCTGGATTCCAGATATCACCCTCACTGCTAGCAAAGTTGGAAACAACAACAGAAGTCATCAGTACAAAAAAAAAAAAAGTGAATTTGCTGTAACAGGCTTCAAAGAGCAAAAAGCTTCCATGCTCCTCTTTATTTCAACAGAGATGATTAGTTAAGGTGCTTTAGGATTCTGCATGGCAGACAAGCTGGCAGAGGTGGCCATTTACTAAGCTCTGGAGTCTTTAGCGGGTAACTGAGGGCAGTTCCTGAGGCAGAACCCTGAACTGCTAGTTTCTGCAGCGGGGCATCTGTGGAGCAGGGGCTCCCTCTAAGGGGACTGAGGAGGAGACTGTCATCAGCTGTCCACCGTGAATTCTTTCATTCACCCGCAGGTCACAGCCATCCTGCAGCATCCTTATAGCTATCCTTGCAATGTTTTTAGAGTCATCAAGTCCACTGTGAGGTCTCCCATCATAGTTCATGCCCAGATTTTCAAGCATGATTGTCAGCTTGGTCTGGTTCCTAGGAACCTGATGGAGAAAGGGAGTAACATTTGAGGATTAGGTTCGGTACCAAGTCTTTTCAATCTAACACGGGGCAGTAGAAACACATGCAGATTTTAAGCCAACTTAAGTCACATATTACTTTCATGCTGCCCTCTGTCAGATCACTAACCATTTAGCTTCAAAGCTCCTTGTTGAGACAGACACACCCATTTTTACAGAAGAGACACAGTCAACAGGAGTTTGTCTAGACCTGGGATGATGTCAAGGGCCTCTCACCAACACCAGCTCAAGACAAACCTGCACGGGCAAGGGTGATAAATTTCAGGGCCTAGATAAATCTAACAATCTTTATAAAAGACAAATTACCATCCACAGTGGCATTACAGAGGGAATCAATTCTGGTTTTCCTTCTAAATTCTAAGTGATTTAAGAAGTACCAGGCTCCTGATTCTCACTGACATCAAGCTCCTGAATGCCTTCAGCCTTCACAGGATCTGATCAGCAACACCTACAGCAACCCTGTAATATTTGCCCAGCACAAAGTAAAGCTCTTCCCTTATTAAATGTCAATCTCTCTTTTATCTGGAGGTTACATTTAGTATGAAAAAACCCTTCAAATGATCATTAGCTAAGCTGGAATCACATTCAAAAGAAGTATTTTAGTGTAGGCTGACTGGGAATTTGCTAGATTCTCCCATAACTCATTTTATGGTCGTCCGACAGGAAAGCAGCAATAAGGTCCAGCACTGTATTCAGTACTATTGTTCTCTTGACAATTTGATTCCACTGTACATACATCCTAATCTTTCTCTGTCCCCATTACACTGTCAAAAGTCAAGATTATATGAGGGTAGTGGTGCAAATTAGTTTTGTAGTGTATTGCATGAAAACAGGAAAAAATAACTGAAAAATCAATACAGCCTTTTCAGCTGAACTACTTCAAGATACACGTGATCTAAGAAGACCGGTATAACATTTTTAGACAATCCTTCAAGGAGCACAGCTTGACTCTTAAAAACAAGATTGAAATCAAAATGCAGTAGATTATATGATCTTCAATTAGTGAAGTGAGATCTGCACGTGAAACACATTTGGAAATCAAGCACCAGGCAACTAGCTTAAGTACTATAATTTTATACTACACAAGTAGAGATGACAAGCACAACAGGACATTCTAGACTTTTGAACCAAATTTTGCCATGAAACACCAGCAATTTGTACAAACCTTGTAGAAGTTCCCATATGATTTGCGAATATTGATCCACTTTTTGGCAAAAGAAGGGTATTTGATACGGCTAACACGGCACTGGATGTTCAAAAATTTACTCATATCCCAAGATCTTAAAAAGTCAAAAGAGGAAAACATTAGTCATATATAATCCTGTGTACTACGTATTACACAGCTGTAGAACTAAAAGCTGTCTTGTCTCTGGTAGAAGAAAAACAGTTTAGGAAAAGCTCTTTAGCTATAGTCATGGTAAAGAATTTTTTGATATGAATTTGTTAATCATGGGGAAAAAAAAACGACATGAGCAAGACTTTCACCGGGATGGTTTCAGGTCCACAACGGTTAAGACAAAAAATAGCACACCAACTACTCCACCTACCACACCAACACTGAAAACTGCCCATAAACTAGATGCTGACACAGCCCTCGGGGAAGCAAGTGACACCTTAAATCTTCCTGATTATTTGGGTATGCATGTATCTCTCTACTTCAGGTAGGCTATTGAAACTAGACTGCACCTAGTTTCATGAGAAACCAGATCTCTATGAAAATATGAAGAAATTATAATCCTATTTATTAAGCAGCCTGCCTGAGGGGAACCACCCCAACAAGTTTGTAAGCTGCAAGCTAAAGTAAATCTTTTTTTCCCCATCTCTTGTAGCTGTCTGTGCAATCTCACCTATACAACAGAGATTTCAATGCACCTATTTTCCTTAAGGAATTTCACTGAGGGGATTCCTCTGGAAAACCATTCCAGAGATATTGAGGCCCAGTAATACAACCAGTCTTGTGCCAGTTTTGCTTTAGCATTTTCTTTTTTGAATTCACTGTTGCTTCCAAAGATAGCAATGTAATTACAGGTTCAAAATTAGTTAAGTAGAAATATTCACCATAGCTCCTTAAATTAATTAAGACTGGAATGGCATTATGTTAACTCCTTATTTTTAAGGTGTACATGGATCTATACTATACACCTCAAGTCCTGTGTGACACCTTTCTAGATGGTTCACGCTGGACACAATATTTCAGTGATGTGGGTTCTTCACCAGAAAAGACCTGTGACCTGTGGTAATTGTCTAAACCCTCAGGAATTTTGAGAGAAAGGTCTCATGGCCAAAACCAACTCTCACTAATTTAAGTTGGGTTAGTTAAAAACACCCCTGTGTATCTATTATGTATCTATTCAACTATTCTGATACATTATTTTTCAAACTGCTCATACACACGAATATTTATCTGGGCTTTACTTGACAGAAGTGTTAGGAAATTATGCTCAGATTCCACACACTGTTTTTTCATCAGCTCCATTTTTGTTTCAGGGTTCCTCTCATTCTGGTTCAACAGAGTCATTGCATCAGAGCAGCACAGAACTGCCTTTTTAATCCAGCACAGCAGAAGACCTGCTGCAGGCAAATATGAAAATGCATCATTTACCTCAACATAGCTAATGTTAAAAACTCCTTGTCCTACTTAAATCCTTCATTGCAAGAGAAGGAGTAAAGCAGATATGTTAACAGAATAATAAGGTTTCACAGCTAAAAGGCAAGTGGCCCTTGCAAAAAACAAACAAACAAACAAATGCTCTGGCCAGTGCTATACAAGATGAAGCTCAAACACTGTATTTCACTGTATAACAAAGCTAAGGTCCCAAGAACAGTATTGCACCACAAATGTATCTATATCTCAAGACTTCTTCACCATGCAGTTGTCTGGGGACTTGATTTTCCACACAGACCTTGTGAGAGAGCAAGTTCAGCTGGCAGTTCCAGGGACTAGTGGAACACACAAAGCTTGTCAGAGGTGGGACCCACCAGAGCCACAGTCCTCTAAGCCAAAGCAGAGAGGTTTCTGTGCTATCCATTTCTCCTTGTTCCATAAACATCCTCATCCATGGTTTTCCAGCAAAATATCCAGTATGTATTAACAGTAACACTAACAGACACAGGATACCACAGCACATCCACCACACACCTCTGAAGTCTCAGATTCAGAAAGGCACAAAAGTTACCTAGAACTAAAACTGCAGTTTTATTTTCAGGCATTATGTGCTAGATATAAATGGAGAATTAGAGCAACAGCAAAGCATAAAGTCCTTTCAGCATCACTTTGTTGCATACAGACCACTAGGAAAGAAACGGCGCCATCTAATGGATTTAAGCTTCATTCCGAATGGTTCAGTTCAGCTTTCCCGATTTCACCAAAAGCTTCAATTAAAATAAAAGCAGCGAAACGGCAGTGTCCTGATCCATCTCTAGCAGTGCTCTCACAAATATTAAACACGGTTTTGCAGTTTTAGATTGTGCTGAAGGTTGCATAAGGACATACCCGTCGGTCAACATGGAGTAGCTATACTTTGTTCCCAGTTCTCGTTGTCTCATCCACTCTACGACATTCTGCAGAACTTGAGGAAAAGTATCAGCTTTATCAACAATGTCCTAAGAGAACGAAAAAACCCAAAACGAAGTAAGGAACATTTTTTTTCAGAAAGAAAACCAATGCAGCATTAAGTGTAAAAACTGTATTGGTGTATGGGCACTTAAAAAGTCAGCTTCATCAAAATCTTTACAAAACCAGATTACAGTTTAACAGATGACTGGAGAGATTTTTCTAAGCTGAAAAAATAGCACCACAAAAAATAGCACCACAAAAGCACTGCTACAAGAGCCAATCTCCTGATAGCTTCTGTAAAGGCAACAAGGTTAGTCAGCTGTTGAACTTGGATTAAAACCTTTGAGGTTGTTTCCCAGGCTCCTTCTTATCACAAGCCATTGCCATCCTAAGACTCTAAACTCTTTAGAATAAAAATCTTAGAAGAGGAACTGATGCAATTCGAAAGGTACTTTGCTCCACTAAAGATTAAACTTCTCCACACGAATTAAAAAGTGAATGCTCTTCTCCACAGAATGACCAATTCAGTGAAATCAGCTCTGTGAAAATTGGGAGAGGGAAAAAACAAGGATTAAGAAAATAGGCCTTACAGAAAAATAACCATGAAATACTACCATTTAAGGTTACCAGTCTGAAAACATCAACACCACATCTCTTTTTTTCCTATTTCTTCCTGAAGAAACAAAAGTGCAAATTACCTGGGTTATTCCTGTCAGACTGATGCAGAAGTTTGAAAGCTTGGGATTAATCTCTGGCTTCACGTATTGCTGAAAGGTGTCCTCCTGTAACAGGAGAATCAAACGCTCAGCTGCAGAACACTATGCAGCCTGCAAGGCAGCTTCTCTGGCTCGCCTGCAGCCCAAAGGCAACAGCAGCTACTTGTCCTGCTGCAGGCAAAAAGGAGCATGTACCTCCTGAGCCAGTATGAGCCCCCTGACTGGCCATCACCAGATTCCTAACGGGACAGATAGCTTTCCAACCACAACATGTCCTTCCTCTCAGCCTGCAGGCACTCAAGAGTGGGAATGTGGATTTAAGAGGGGAAAAGGACAGACTGAAAAAAAGCAGAGGATTTGGGAAAATAAGAGTGTGAGTAAGGAAAAAAGAAGTGAGAGGCATGAGCACAGCCTTATGTTTTTTAGGTGGTTTCTCTAAAGGTTCACCTGCAATACAAGGAAAGCAACCAGCCACACACCTCAGAAGCTTCATGCAAGTCCTACACCTCTGGATGCCAGCCAGGCAGAGACAAACAAAACTTCACTCTGGGAAACTGAGCAATACAAGAGTGAAGACTTGAAGGCAAGTTTCATGGAAAAAAAAAGAAAGCCCCAAATCCCTGCTGTTATATAAGACCTTTTAGACAGACAAAAAAACCACTCTAAGAGCAATAAAAACAATCCTGGTAATCTGCACAATCCTTTTTCTGCAGTTAGTCATACATGCAGCTATACTTTAATGTAGCATCACAACGATTACTGGAAATCCTCTTCCTCTTAAGAGTTCTTCATAAATGAACCATTAGTCAGAGGTGTGTGCACTGTCCTCTGTTTCACTGAGTCACTCAGTTTCAGTTAAGCAGCGGGTAGTTTATCCTAAAACAAAGCTGTACTGGAACAGAGCACTTGAGGCTACCAAATGCCTGCTAAGTATGTTTGTTTAAAATCAGGTTACACAGCTGTCAATCTGCTGGGTACAATGTGGAAACAGTTGAGCCTGACAAGAAGTTGGAGTTCACTTAACCTCACTTTCTAGACCTCTGCATTAGTGTCTTCTAGATTGCCTCACACAGGACCACAGAAATTAATCGTTTTTTATTATGATGAATCCCTTGAGTCCTAGAAATAGATTTGCAGACCTTAAAGCAGGGAAGGAAAGGGCAGGTGGGAACAGACAGGGACAACTAAGAAAACTCGTATCAACAGAGGGAGTCAACAGCAGGAAAATGATCATTTGGAAAATGCTTTCAGAAGAGAAAGTTTTGTTTGTACCTAAGAGGCACAGAGGATAAGCCCTTATGAAAAAAAAAGTATGCTGTTTTTAATCAAGTTCAACATCTACTTAAAAACTAATTTAGACTTTCCGATGCAAACAAGTTACATCAAAGACTAGCATACCAACACAGCAATCAGAGCACTTACTATTTCCAGGGTACGTGTGTTTACTAAGACAACAGGAAACTCAATTATTTCATGAACAAATTCAGGTGGGTTTCCTTCTTCACATGTTGCTTCAAAGTCAACAACACAGATGTAGTCATAGCAGCTGTCTCCACTAATGTGTTCCTTCTGCATCAGCTTCTGTTTCTTATAATAGTTTTTCAATCTCTTTTTCAGTACATCTTTCACTCCTCTAAAAGAAATAGGGAAAGTGACAAAGATCGCACTCTTGTTTAATTATTTCCTTGCTGTAAAATTGAAGCTATATTTAACAATTGAAAGTTCAACACTTATTAACCTCATTTTGAACACCAGCACTTGTGAAGTCTGAATTCCACTTTACCATAGAGGAGTGGTATCCCCATCATCAACGCCACATTCTGTCCCATTATCTGGGATAACGCAGAGGCCGCAGAGGCCGTGATACCTAAAATCAATACAATGCCAGGGACAGACTGGGAAGGACGGCACAGAGACACTCTGCAGTCCCCTCTAGTTCAGGAAGACTCAGTATCCAAAGCCCTTCCAAAGCTCAAGTCTTTGTAGATTACTCCTAGTTGACCCTTGGTCCTGGAAGAAGTACTGCTTCATCTGTATTTCCCTGTGCCCTCTACCTGAGGTGACTCATGCCTGAGGCCTTTCTGCATCAGTGGCATAGATAACATAGAATCCAGCTTAAATGCCCATATTTTAAATTCTTTTCAATTTAAATTTGAAATTGAGCTTGAATAACTCTATTAAAAGAAAGTATTTGAGATTTCAGTAGTCAGAAAAACTTCCTGGTCAAGATCCTGCTTTTCAGGAGGTTTGTGGCTATAAATAAATTCACATGGCAAGTGATTAAAGTTACTTACTGCGTCCTTTTAATACAATCATTATAATATAGGAGTGCATATGCCAGAACTGCCATGTACCAAACCTGAGCTGAATAAATGAGGATAATTCACCCTTCCAAGGAAGTTATTTTCAAAATTATTCACTGCAAATGAAATCACAGAAGCTGTAAGAGATACATGTAGCAAGTGGTATTATCAGAAAAGCAGCCCACTGATTCACAAGGAAGAACTGGAATCAAACCACTAAACCTGCATTTGAGTACATCAGCTGCTTCTGCAGAGATAACTTTTCTTCACTCTGGTTTATTGATCTACTTTAGGTCAATGTCCAGTTCATTCAAGTTTGAGACAGGATGGGAGCTGATGGAGGGGGAATTTACCTCTTTCTTTATCAAACTTATAAAAAAAGTTGAAAATAGGAAACGACTGACTATCACAATAACCTCAAGGAAAGGATGGAGTGTGGCAATCTGCTCAGTTCTCTACATTACAGCTGATTAACTATTTGTTTACAGACAAGGCATATTCTGACTTGACTTAATTGAATATATTGACAAAAGAAGTCTAGCTTGGCTGAAAGAGAAAATTAAAGCTTTCAGCATTTACAACTAAATTTAAAAATGCATACAGAAAACTTATAACCTAAGAGAAGACCACAAACACATCATACACTATTTGAATTCTGCTTTTTATTTTTAAAACAGAGCTATAGACATCTAATGTGTTTAACCAAAAATTTTCTCAGGTAATGATAAGATTTTTTCCTCCTGAAGCACTAAATTAATTTAACCAACTAACTCCCCACCACTAATTCCTCATTACTGCTGCCTACAGAAACAACACACTTTATTTTTCCCAGGTGACCTTCTTCACAATATCTCAAATTTGTCTGGCCACAGAATTATTAGAGTCTTGCAGGTCATTTCCAATATAGCAAGAACTGCACTATATTCCCTTGCCTCTGCCCCAGTGAGCACAAAACCAGCTTATAATACATTCCCTTTTTTACATTATTCTAGCACATGTATTCAGAGTAGCAAACTCCATCTAAGGGTACCTGTCCTCTGCATTGATTAAATCCTGAGCCCCATCACCAGAGTTTGTACCAAGTATCAGACCTGTACTGGTACAGTAAATAAAAATACAGATGTTCTGAGCAAGTTTCTATATGATGGTCTGCAGCACCACCTGAGAACCACTGCAGTTCTTCTTTCCCCCTTGACCAAAAAGTGATGAGAAGTACCTTACAGTTACATATTCTTTCATGTCTTTGGGTTGCCAGTTGAGACGACACACATTAAGCAGTATGCTTTAATCCTACAACAAAAGCTGCAACAAGATTGCATATAAAACAATTGGTGTCTGGTGCTGTGTCTGCTTTTCACTTTGTGCTGAGTTTTTAAACTTTAAAATAATCATCCCTCATGGCTCTACTGCTCTCAAAGATAAATCAAGATGTTTACAAATAACCTGGTTTCAAGCTTGAACTCTGCGAGTTTACTTCTGAGCTCTTCTCTGGTCATTCTGTTGATATAACCATTGGTTATAGCAATTTCTTTGTAAATCGGATCACTGAAGTCGTTTGAACTGGCAGCTGAGGTTTTGCCATTAGTTTCTTGATCACTGATCCTACAATGCTGCCTACCCTAGAAGAAAGAGAAATCAGGAAGTCATTTAAGAAAGTCAAAACAAGAAGCTTGAGCATTTCACAGCTCGTTTTGGCACCAAAACGCAGTAAAGCATTGCACTGTTACACTTGCGATCCGACTGAGCGAACTAGCTTAGAGATAGGTAAGAGAATCAATACTGCCTGAAACACTATTTACTTCCTGAAGCCTGCTCCGAAACACTGCTTTCCTAAACAGCAACAAATAGAATAAAGGGATAGTCATGCACGTGTCTTGAGCCATGTCGAACAGCAGCTCTTGGAGACAAAACTTGAATACGCATACTAATCTCAACAGAAGGAGTTCTCGGGTGTAAGCGGGCAAAGCCTTCACTAGCATCGAGAGATTTCTCTCGACAACTGAATTAACCAGAATCCACACTGACTGGGACACGCGGGCCGGTGCCCAATACGTGCAAAATAAACAAAGCAATAAACTAAGAGGAAGACCTACGGACACTTCGGCTGCCGACCGCCGCTCGCGGCCTTTGTGGGGCGCGCA
>VZRR01001814.1:45415-82532 GCA_013398015.1 Oreocharis arfaki
CCCGCGCACTCACCGGCGGGCAGGCTGCGGGAGCGCCCGGCGCCTCGTCCCGGGCGGCCTGCGGGCGGTTCTCTTTCTGCTCTTCCATGGCGGCGTCAGCGGCGGCGGGAACCGCGACGGGGACGGCAGCCTGTCGGGGGCGGGAGAGCGCGGAGCCCGCCCCTGGGCGGAGCGGCGGCCCCGCCACCGCCGCCCCGCCCGTTCGGCTCCGTGAGACCCGAGCAGCTGCGGCCGCGGGTCTCGGCGTCCCCCTCTGGCATCAAACGCTGTGGTGGGCTTGTGCCACGCGTGCCCGCGCCGCCTCACCCCCGGCTGTCCCGCCAGCCCTCGGCCCTGCCCCTCGGCAGCAGCACCTCCGCCTCATGCGCCTGCCTCAGCCCTCCCGGGCCTTTGCCCGGCAGTCCCCCCGGGGTTTGGGGTCACGGCGGCTCTCTGGAAGCTCTCTCCGTGTTACGGGAAACACACACTGGACAGACCCCTCATTTATGCCTCCGTGCTCCTCATGGCACTGACTTTGCACAGAGCACCCAAAAACACACATCTGGGACACCCGTGGTATGTTGGGTGCCAGGTCACAGCCACTAGAAGGATGCAGTTGGTCCCCAGCCCCTTCCTGCCAGGGAATTTGCCTTGCCTGCTGTTCCTCATATCCCTTAATCCACAGTCAACAAGCAGGGTGAGGTGGGTGGCATGAGACATGTGAAAGCTCTCTGGATCTTCTTGGCCAGGAGGTGAAGGCAAAGTAGTGGAGTCTCTCTGTCCATCACGGGTCAGTTTATTTTCTGCTGGTGCTTCCCATAGTCTTGAAGTGCAGTCCAGTATACCTCAGTGATGGAGACCGCTGTGTATTGACACACACCTGATGCAACCGCACCAATACCTCCACATCCGTTACCCACTAAACAGCCCAGAATCTTCTCTTCTGCCCTGTTGTGGCTGGGGCCCCAGCACCCACCCTCAGTAGTGCCTCCCATCTCACTCGGGCACACCAGCATCTCGTTGCAGATGCTGACATCCCCTCCCCTAGGACTGCTGTGCAGCATTTGTCATCTTCGGTGGGTGTGCCATAGAGGTTTGTCTTGTCTTCTCAGAGGGAGTGATGACAGAAGTGAGGTCACACACAAGTGCTCGGGGCTACGTGCATGTCCCAATTTCGGCTGGGATAGTTAATTTCTGTAGAGGCCGGTGCAGAGCTGTATTTTTTTGATTGAGAATATTGTGGATAACACACTGATGATTGAGTTGTTGCTCAGTAGTGCTCACTCTTAAGTCAAGGACTTTTCAGTTTCCCATGCTCTGCCAGTGAGAAGGTGCATAAGCTGGGAGGAAGCACAGTCAGGACAGCTGACCTGAACTGGCTAAAAGGATATTCCGTACCACGGAACATTGTGCCCAGTATATAAATGCAGGGGGGGAGGAGGAGTTTACTAGGAGCTGCTGATGCTCGTCCCCCATCACTGGGGGAGGGGCTGGGCATCAGTGAGTGAGTGATGAGCAACTGTATTGTATAGCACTTGTCTTTCTTGGGTTTTATTCCTCTCTCTTTCACTGCAATTACTATCATTTGTATTATTATATTTTACTTTGCTTTCATTATTAAACTGCTCTTAACCCATGGATTTTACTTTTTCTCCTATTTTCCTTCCCACCAGGAGGTGGTGGTGAGTGAGCAGCTGTGTGATGATGGTTAGTTGCCAGAGGGGGTTAAACTGCAGCAGTGGGAAGGGATTTGCTCCCTTTTCAAATTCACCCTTGTGGTGCTGCCACAAACGCCCCTGTTGCCAAGCAGAGGACCACCTGCCTTACCATTCTGTCTCTAAAACCTGCTCTGAATATGAGCAGGGAACCAAGCTTTACACGAATGCAAACGACATGGTACCAGTGAGAACCACTGAGCTGGCCTCACAAACCCATAAAATACCTTAAAATGTAGTGGGGGAAAAAAGCTGTTCTCCAGCAATCACCTGCCTTGCTAGAGTGGGCAATGGTTCACAGACACTAAATAAGGGGCTCCATGCTCAGATTCACTCAATGCTAAATCTCTTCATGACTTTGCTACAGCACAGATCTACAACTAGGTGAAGACCCTTCCAGAGCTAGCATCAAAGGAGGCACTGCAAGAGGAAAAACAAATCACACAGCTAGGACTCTCCTGGAGATTGAGATCACTTTTATTTTCAGTCATTTTGGCGAGGATGTGTGGGCAAGTGTGGGTGTGGTGCGTGTATGTCTGGGCATGCATGTGTGTGTGCGCAGAGTCCTGCCCAGTGATGTAGATTATATGAATACCTGCAATTACAGTCCATGAACTGAGCCATGAAGCGTGTAATGAGTGCTACACTGAGGCCCACTTGCTTGCCTCTTCTTGTGCTTACAACAGTGCAGCATCTCCACCTCCCGGCACTGCTGTTCCAAGGATGCCAGCCCAAGATCCCATCCAAAAGGCGTGAGAGGAACTGAGCTCCGGGATCTGGCTCTGCAGGAGTGAGCCAGTGGATTTTCATCTCACTTAGTGAGCTCCTAAGTAACATTTGCAGTTCCCTTTGACACAACCGTATCTAATTCCTCGCAGTGAGGAGCCTTTACTGCTTTGACAAACTTTAATTGCCTCAGAGGTACAATGGGGAAGAGAACAGGGACCCCAGGTAAGCTCCAGTGCTACAGCACAGCCAAGCACATCTTGAGTTCCTGGGAAAGCAGCACCCAAATACACTACTGAATTTTTACAGCCACCATGAAACTGTGGCACGGAGGATGCTGCAAGGGAGATGACCCATGCTCCTGCAGCCACCAGTCTCTTCCATCTGATCTGAGAGACCATAAGGCAGGGTAAATCCCAATCTAGGCTCTATTTCAGTTTAACTTTTTAAAGCTGAATCCCCCAAGCTCAGAGCAGAGACGATGCAGAAAGAACAGCACTGCCATGAAAGGAGACTAGTCAAAGGCACCCTGGCCTTGTGGCAGGCTGGAAACAATCTTACTTCTCTGACCTTCTTCCTTATAGGACAGTTAAAACAGAGGTGTCCCACCACGCAGGACCCTCTGAAGCTGCCAGAAGTCTCTCAGTACTCCTGAAAGCCTTAAAATGACCTAGATGTGCAGCATCACCCTTTGGGCTCGCTGTCACTCACCTCTACCGATTTGTATGCTGCTCAGGGACATGCAATTCCTCACATTACACAGACCCAGAAGAAGGCAAAGCTGCTATCCTGGGAGTTTCACTTGGACGGATGCAGGTTTGAATCCCAGGTTTTGCTTCAGAGCATAACACTACGTACTCCAGGACATCTTCCAGCTGCTGAAAGTCCTGGAGTGCAAAGCAGTTTGCCAGCTCTGCTTCCAAACCTGTCTGAACCAGTTTCAGCAGGAAATCAAAAAACCGGTCAAGCAAGGGGTCTGCAAACCAATGAGCAAAGCCAACACAATCGTCTCGAGTGAAGTAGGCATCTAGGAGATTGCCAGGAGATTCTCCTCCTGTTCCAAAGGAGTTAAATTCATTGTCAGCTCCACAGAGAGACAACTGATGCCCCAGTCCTTTCTGACCTCTTTATAATACAGCTTCAGTAAAGGCTGCAGAGTGCTCCACAGAGGCCTTAGCCATTTCTAACAGTTTGGTAACTCTCCAAGCAGGGACAAGAACAGGAACATAATACATACTCTGAACTCAGGTATCTGCTGTTAGGCACTGCATTCAAGCCTCTTTCCTTGTAGCTTGATTCATGAAAAATGACAGATCCTTCAAAAATACACGGCTCTCACTCCAGGGGCTCAGGGATATTAAGTGTAGTCTGAGGCAGGAGCTCAGCAAAGGGACTCTGTATAAGGATCCCAGGACGCACCCTTAAAAGACAGCGACAGCAAAATCAAAAGTACTATGAGCCACTTGGTTTGGTTCTCCTGCATGGATCTCCCACCTGGCAATTGCAAAGGGGAGATGTTTCTGAACTGCATAGAAAATTAAATGGCTTTTGCATATTAAAAAAATTCAGATGAAAACACAGTTACACCAGTTACTAAACAGTGGGTGGATGAGCAATCACCGTTTCGTATTAAATAGACCCAACTAGATTGATCTCCATACTGCCACGCTCCCGGCATTACGGCTTCAGTGCACAGCAGCAGACTGAGTGCCTGCAAAGGCCAGGGAATGCTCCCACGGAGGTGGCACACCCCGGCAGGAGGGCTGCGGTCCCAAGGAGCAGGCTGTAAGACGTCTGCTCTGTCCTCTCACTCCTTCAATGCTCACGCATCCCAGACCAGATGGGCACACTGGGAAACAGGCCTCCGGCTGGAAAAGGATTCCAGTTTGTGGTTTCTTTACAATGTGGTTTCCACGCAACTTCACAGCAACAAATCGCTAGTTTCTTCCTATGGAGAATGGAAAGAGAGGTGAGTAGCAGCAAAACAGGAGAAGGCCACCCAGCACGGGAGGTGACAGTAGGGAATGCTCTAACACAAGTTCTGCCTGTACCAGGCATGTTTCATGGACAGCAAGACTCAAGACAAGGGAGTCTCCTAGCATTATTTCTGACCACCATTCAAAGATCTCACCTTCCTTCCACCTCCTCCAGCCACCACAGACAATTTTGAGTATCCAGTTTATCCACAGCAACATAGCAGCACACTCAATCAATGATTCTCACTGACACAAGAAAGTTCATTGCCAGAGATAGCAGGTCAACACATGAAATCTGAGCCCAAGCTATCTTCCCAAGCTGGAACGATACCCTGAAGAGACAAGAAGCTGACTGAGCTGCCAGCTTTTATTTGGCAGCTTTTCCCCCTTAAGTAAGATACATGGCTTGATTTCTTCTACCTGGCCTCTGGATCTCCTGCTGGAGCAGCTTCTGCCCTGCTTTCCTAGCATTAAGTTCTTGCCAATAGGAAGATTTACAGCCTTGCACATAAAGCTGGTATTTGAAGGATAAGAAACCAGGGGAATATCACCTGTGCAGCAGCAGGTCCCAGCAGGACACATCACTGCCTTGCAGTGGTTGTAGGCCTGGCTCACATCCTGGTGGGCACTGCCTGCTGAGTTTTACCAGCCATCCCAGATCTGCCATCACAGCCCAAAGAGTTAAGAGCTGTCCATTAACAAAAGTATTTTAAGTCCCTCATCTCTCAGACCTCCCCCAGCATCTGATGAAGGGATCCTGGCCCTGGAAATGCCTGCCTCTTATTGATTTACACTAAATAAATATTTGCATGGAGCAGGGCTCACACAGCCCAGTTACCAGGGCTCAGCTGCAGGGCACAAACTAACAGCAACATCTTTTAAGTCCTCAAAGCCACATAGCTTGGGGAGAAACCAGAACTTTGGTGCCAGTGCTCAGACTGCCCTTTCCCATATCTGGAGAGTGAAAATGGCTGCTCATGAAGCATAGCTGCCAGGGTCAGCCCAAGGGGATCAGGATCACTTTGTACCACACAGCCATACACTGCTTCACTAGATCTCTGCACAAAGATGCATGGGTGGCTTTGTTAGGAAGAGGACCAAGATCTAGATTTTTAGTGCTCTAGTGGACACAATGCATGGAGAGTACTACAATGGCAGTACCTGAGTATCCAGACATGGCAGACCAGCAGCTGTTCAGGGATAGTGGTAAGACTAGGGATAAGAAATAGCATATGCCAGAGGCACACTGACTGCCCTGCTTTCGTCCCTGCATGATCATAGCACATCCTCACCACTTCATGGCACAACGTATGTGAATGCACAGGGCAGGAAACATTTCCCAGCCTGCTTCTCCTCCCACTCTGCCAGCCTCCACCCAAGGCTGCATGCACCAAGATTGCTGCATGGGACACAACTGTTTTGTGGTGGAGCAATTTTAAAGGCTTCACAGTACCAACCCACTCCCTGGCAAAGCCTTGGCCAACTGCCACAAAACTCACTTGTCCAGGAACAAATCCAGGGAATCCCGCTACAGCTCATTTCAAGAGACTTTCCTCCAAGCAGGTCTGAATTAAATGGTATACCAAGAACATTTTTACATTCATCATGAGATCCAAATGGGTTTTCAACACGTGATCAATGGGTCCACAGAAACCTATCCCCAGTGCTTTCCCTCCGGCCAGTGGCCCTGCCATCTGCAGCAATCATTTTCCTTCATGCCTTGTCATCGCCAACCTCCAGATGACTGCATCCACTCCAGCCATGAAGCCCCCACCTGGGAGCTGCCCCTGCCCCACAGCATTTCAGAGTCCAAAGTCCCATTGATCCCCGTCAGCATCAACTCCACAACTGGAAAGATGGGAGCACTGCAGAGCATCAGCCACGTTCTGCCCGGTGGAAAACCTTTGGCACCAGCACTGACGGTTTATCTGGAAGAGGAAAGGATAAAGAAAAAGTAATGTAGCAGGGTTCATAGTGCTTGTGATGAATAATCTAAGACACACAATTTTCTCTAGGCTTCTAAATAGGGAGCATGAAGTAAAGTAAAAGTAACACAGGCCTTTTTGAGAACACAAGTTTCCTGCTAGCAGAGTGACTGTGAAACTGGGACACAGTTAACAGGCATTGTGGAAGGCAGGCTGGAGGACAGGAGGCATAGCCTGACAGAACAGTACAACAAAAATGGCACTCTCAGGTTAGAAACTGTGCTGTGCCAAGTACATGCACACAGGAGGACCAGGCAGTAGAAACCTGTGGCTCAGTATCAGAGCAGCTACTTTGTTTTCTGCCCCAGGCGGGCACGTCAGCCTCGCCTTCACACACAGCTCAACAACCACCCATCACTGAAGCTGTTCTCTACCAGAAGGAGTAGTATTTTGGAATGGGAGGGTAGTGAACAGAGAGAACAGCATCTAAAGCTACCGTCAAGACACTGAAGTGAAAGTAACAGGCATTCACATGCAGCACAGCAGCAGACACCAGAAAGACACTCAGCTGCTCCTCTAAGGTCCCTACCAAATTCCCTTGTGCCACTCCAATTAGAACAGACCATGGCTGAATTTTTGTTTTGCAAGAAAACCCATGCATCAAAAAGCCAAGGCACTGGCTGCTTTTGTGAGTGTTGTTCCACATTTTTTCCCACCACAATACAGCTCTGTTTTCCAAGCACATTCCCACTCGGTGGAGTGAAGTGCATATAGGCTATAGGCACACAAGAGGGCAGGGCTTCTGTCCAGGGGGACCCCACCAAGTTGGAGCACTGGACCAACAACAGTGCTGTGAAATTCAACAAGGACAAGTGCATAACTCTACACCTACAATGGGACAACCCCATGCACCTCCATAGTCTGGAGTCCTGCTGGCTTGGGATCTGGTGGAGAACATGTTGAACGCAAGCCAGCAATGCATCTTATGGCAATGAAAGCCAAGTTAATAAAATAAAATAATAAGAGAGACTCAGATAGAACAAAAGGAAAGAAATGCTGTCCCAGAATAAAGTCCAGAGATGTGGTAGCACCTTCATCCTTGTCATCCAAGGATGACATCCTCACCTATACAAGGTCCCAAGGAACCTGACCTGCCTGTGAGAGTGGTCCTGCTTGAGCAGGGTGTGTACAGAAATCTCCTGAGGTCTCATCCTACCAGAACTGACCCACGACTGCATTATCTCCTGATCTGTCCCGTCCAATGTGTGTCTTGCATCTGCTGCAACACAGCTCAGAGAACACCTCAGCCCATTTCACTGTACTTCTTATCTTTTGAGTGAGCTGTCTATAGCCACGAATAATTAGAACAGTCCCCAGGCTGTGGGGCTGCTACCTTCCAGAAAAAAGTGCTTAGTGAGGGCATGTTTTACGTAGGCTTTCTGGTGTCTACCGACAGGGGAATAGGTCTGCTTTCTGGTCTCACTTGGAACAAGGGCTGATCACAGTAGGAGTGGGGGGGTAAACCAAGGCAACATTAACTCGCTCGCTGCCGTTCTTGGGACAGATGATCTCCGTCAGTCCCTCTGGTCTCGGCTGACTCAGCAGTTCTCCTGTGAACAAAGGAAAACAATGAAAACTTTTAAGCATCAGCAAGGCAATTTTTGCTTTTAGCATGCCCTTTCTCTCCCCCTCACCAGGTAAGCATCCATGAGCAACGCAGGCGAGCACTGCAAGAGAGCTTACTGGTCCTGCAATGCAAGTAGGTCCCATACATGTAACCATGGTGAATGTCCTGAGTACAGCTTGGAGACATGCTGGTCCCCACATGCATAATATCTGCCATCTTTCCTGTCTCTGCTTTGAACCACTGCACACAGACTCAAGAGCTCCTTAGGGATTCATAGCATTTAGATGGAAGATTCCCTAATGACTCTCTCCCTGGGTGCATTTGCCACAACTGCCACGGGACTGCTGCTGCATCCTGTCAAAACCCTTGGCTATGCTATACTCTGCTGAGCATGCAAATCCCAGCTCCCAGCTGTCAGCTCTTCCATAATGGAGGCAATACGAGCTCTGTATTGAGTCAGTAGTGGTGGGGGGCTCTCACACCGCCTGGTATCCCTCTGTGAAATAAGTTGCATCAGCTCCACTGTTCAAGTGCCAAGTTGGCAGCTCCTCACTGCTGGCACCCTTGCAGAATGTAGTTCAGGGCAAGACACAGGTCAGCACAGAGAGAGGGGAAAGCCAGTTGCTGAGATGTGCCCAGCCCTGGGGAACACTTCCCCAACAGCTCGCTCAGAGAAAATCAAGTTTCCTCCTGACTCCATTCCACACATGACTGGCCCCAGCATGGCAGATCTCCCAGCCATCAACATGCCATCTCCTGAGAGTAGTCCAGCTACAGCTTAGTTACCCAACAGCACCAAAAACACCTCTTGATACCTGCCTGGGAAGTAGGGTCTGCTCTCAAAGGCATTATGGGATGACCAGCAAGGGCTCAATTCTTCTGAGTGCGCCTACATGGGTGCCAAACAAACCTACGCAAGGCAGAGGCACCAAGTCACAACCGTCTTGATCAGTGACTTTCTTTACAGAGGCAGGCCAACTGTAAGTGGGCTGCAGCCACAGGTCCACATAAAACTCTCTGGACCCATCAATCAAGCAGCCACTGTGAGCTGTCCCCACTTCCGCTAAAACACACTCAAGACAGATGGTCCTTGGACTCCTCTATTTTTAAATGCACTTGCAATAAATTCCTCTGCTATTAAAGAACATCATAAAATGTCTCCTTGTCTCTATCTGCTATTGCTGGGCACCCCAGGAAAAACAGAAAAGAAATCACACTTCAAAGTACTGCTCAGCCTGTGCAGCAACAGCACAACAGGCAGCCCATCAAGGGGCATGAAGCCCTACAAATGCTGCTTCCCTCTTCTCCTTGTCACACTGCTTCTCTTCTCACTTTCAGGAAACAGCAGATTTAAAACCCTTGTTTTTTCCAAAGCATGTAATTTCATATAGTGAAAACAGAGGAGAGGGCTTGGCAAGGAATGCACAGTTCCCCTTGAGAGATACTCCACTTGTGGGGCCAGCAATTCCAGTTTGCTCCCATGGTCTGCAGTCTGAATTCACATTTGGTTTAAGTATCTCCCATCATCTCACACCTACACTCAAATCTGAACTGGCAGAGCAGCTTTCAAGTGAGGAAGACGCATCTCCCAAACCAGAAGAAACGTGATGGCATTTGCAATTCAAAGTTAAGTCTGCAAGGTAGCGTCCTCAATTACATGAGCTGTCATGTTTTGAAAGCAGCATTGCACCCCATCAAGCACGTATGCCACAGGGCTCCATGTCCCAACAATTCCCAGGTTTCCAGCCCCAGGTCGACTTCTGAACTGCAGTATTGATAACTGCACTAAAAGCACCATCTCTGAAAGACGAGTCACAAAATCAGTGCACCATTATGCACTTTAAAGACAGGGCTAATATCTATTAGATCTTAAACCAGAGGAGTGCAATAAGACTGGTCTGTCTGCTTGAGCCTTCATTCCCATTTCCATCTTCCCACTTCAGAAATACTTCGATGGTGATTTCTCACGCAGAGAAGATTGCTGTACGGTAAAATAGATGCCTGATTTGCAGGCAAACCCCTTGCCATGGCTCTTCAGTCACCCTCCTTTACTTCATGGCTTTACCTTCCCCTCTAGGCTGTTTCTGGGATAAAGCTCACCTTACTCTGTGCCCAGCCCCAAACAAAGCTCCTCCAGCCCCACCCCCATTTCCTGCTGACACACATGCTGCTCCCCAGAAGAAAGACTTTTCTTACAATTTCTCCATAAGACATATCATGCACCAAGTGAACAGAAGGTCACCTATGCATCCTTACTATTCCTCCCCCTTTCAGCTAAAAGATGTCCTCCTGCTTTACTATACTGTCCTCATCCCCTTCTCACTGCAAACTGGTCATCTTTGCTGCACAAACTCATCACAATACTAAACCAGGTATAGCTATCTAAATCACACCTCATATCACTACTGAATAAAAGCCAGTGCAAATCCCATTGCAATATGCAATGTAATGTATGCTACAACAAACTAGCATTGAGACACCCTGCTTGGATACAAGTCTCCAGGCCCAGAATCTCTTGGAGGTTTCAGAAACCTCACATTTCTATTTAGAAATTATTCAAACTGTAGGAGATTAGCAATAAAAGTCTTCAGGGCCACAACAGGGAGTGAGGAGAAAGATGGAAAGAGGAGATCCAATGAGGTACTGGACTGACTGATAAAAAGGAAAAGCTAAGTGCCTGGCATGTGGAGGTGTTTGCTTGGTTTAATTGTTAAGTTTAAATCTAGCTGTAGCACCTCGTGTCTGCAGCACTTGTTCTGCCCCTACATACAGGCTGTATTTTGGTTGCACATTCCTCTGTGAACATGTCACAAATTTTATTAGAAACTTCAGTTCTGCCTGCCCTCTCTGTATCGCCCTATGTGCCTGCAATAGCACACACACAACCATGAAGCTTATCTTAGTCTCAGCATGGACTTAGTTTTAAAGTTAACTTCCACAGAAGCCACTGAGGTTTTAACCAAAACTCCAACTCCAGCAGACAAATCAGCGTGACTAAGATTATTAATCTGATTTAAGAGCATGAGCCCTATTTGCAAAGGCACTTTAATGCTGGGTACTTGCTGAACAAGGCCTGATGTTTAGATGCATCTAAATCCCAGTTCAGTTGATAGCAGAGAGGCACCTGCCAAGCCTGGTTAAAAGCACCTGCAAACAGAGCAAACGCTTTAAAAAATGCTCCTTTACTGCCTCTTCATTTGCAATGGCAGAAATGGTGCAGAAAAATTCTGTCTGTCCTATGGCCACCCTCCTACTGTTTCAGCACAGAAACTGGTCTCCACAACTTGGTAAAAAGTGCTGCACAGCAAGTTGAGGTTGAGACACAAACCAAGACCCTGTCATGAAACTACCATGGTCAGTTTGGCTGCAGCTGTAAGCTGGTTTGTGAACTCCCTCAGGAAGATGGGCTAAGTGAGTCATGCTGCCCACACCATTTAAAAGAAATGTGCTACACATGGGCAGTCCCAGGAAAAAGCAGGAACAAACCTTCACCCATGCCCAGCACTCTACCAGAAAGGCATGTCTCCTTTCACCACTAGCCAGCTCACCTGAAGCAGGTATTTCTATGTCAGCAAGATGTTCTTCACTGCCACTATTTTATCCCAGAAGAGACACAGGCACACGCTCGCTCAGAGCCCATGCCAGTGATCAGATCCATGCATGCTGCAAAGCACACTTCACTGGCCTTTAGAAAATACCCGTGAAATGCCAGATACCCATGACAAATCAGAGAGCTACGAGAGAGGCTGACAGCAAGAAAAGAGAATACTTGTAGGAGTGTTTGGTTACTCCATGCTGGCAGCCAGACAAGGCCAGCTGTAAGCCTACTTGGCTGCCTAACAGAGAGGAAGGTTCTGCATGCAGGAAGAAAATCCCACCTAGACCATTTGCCTTCACACAGTTCACACTGCAGTGGCTGTGCTAAGTGGCCCAAGGTTCCCCATTCATGTATCAGGAATCAGCTGCAAGGGCATAGAGATGAGATACTCTACTCCAGCCTGTCATGCTATCTCCTCTCTCTCAGAGTTCCCAGGAGAACACATTTGCACAGTATCAGCCTGATGATGTTTATCATTTTCATGCTGTCATTCCTGCTGTCAGCATTTGGGCCCCATCGGGAAAACCAGTCAGCAGTGGATGAGCAAGACCTGGCCCTAGCTCTATGGTCTTGCTTCTCTCTCTTAAGTCTGCTAGGGACCTTGAAGATACATTGCTCATGCTTCACAACAAGGGCATGAGAGCCAAACCCAAGCTGCTCCTACATCTTGTCCCACTTCAGCACTGACCCACTTACTCCACCACATATCCCAGAGCTGCTCCAACCAAGGACCCACTGGTTTTTGCAGCCTCAGTGCTCATATGTTCTCTTACCCTAAATCCCTTCTCACTCTTTTTCCTTGCTGAAGGGCTTCCAAGACAAACCACTGCAACTGGGGTTGACTGGAGATAGACTTTACATCTCAGCCTCAACTGCTTCTCTGTCAAGCCTCCTTTGACTAATCTTTGCTTGTGACATCTCTCAGCATAGCAGTCAGCAGTCATGCCTTCAGAAGAGTAGAGAATAGAACACTTCAACACTGCCTGCATACCCAAAGCATGTGTCCCATGCTTGGTTTCCAAGAGCAGTCGGAAAACAGGGCTCACGTGAGAGCTCTGGGTGTCAGAACACCCCTCTGCGTTGCGTGCAGTCCCATCCCCTTTCATCCATACAATTGCAAAGAAATTGGGGGTGGGGAAGCTACAGCTTCTGTGCCTGGCTGTTTGTTGTTTTAAGGTTCAATAGCTGGAGCACTTACACAATTACATCAAAGCTGTCACAGAGGCAGGGTGAGATGAATAGCCATGTGCACAGATTTCCCCTTCTGCTTTAAGTGCAGGAAACGCCCTCACACACTGGGACTTTGCAGCCACCTCTACAAGAAATTTTCCAAAAGTCTTGGCAGAAGGAAAGGGAAGGAAATGGTGTCTCACAACAAGCATGCTTCTACTCCATGCCATTTAAATCTTGTCTTTGCCACTCTCTGCTTAGATGAAACTAATTATTTGCTTTATACAAATGTTGCTGTGCATGACACACAAGCTTATTCTCAAGCACTGTGCACAGAAAATACTGCTCTGTACTGGTATGAATTTTTAATATGCTCCTTGCAGCACTGCCTGCATGTCACGCACAAAAATATTCCCCAGAAAGATAGAACACTGCAGTTGATTTATTTCTGGAGTCCTGAGCGACCTTATCTACTCGGCCTGCTTGAGGCAGAGGGTTGGATAGAGACCTCCAAGTTAGGATTTAATTTTTTCTCACTGAAGGATATTCTCCTGGCTACAAATAAAGCAAAAAAAAAAAACAAGAAAAAGAAGCTGAAAGCAGAGACATCACAAAAGGGAGCAGAGCAGGGTGAAATGCACATTATGAGCAAAAGTTTCATAAGCCTCATGTTGCAGTCCCCAGTCAAAGGAGCTTCAAACTAGCAAACAAAAAACAACAACAAAAATCCCAGCCTGTCAAAGAGCCCTAGTGGGAGAGACTGCTGCGCAAAAAAGGCAACAGAAAAGAAAAAGTCTGCTGGTAAGCACTGATCACAACATGAGGCTGGCGAGCAGAACCACCCATCAAGTACAGCACATGCTCAGGAACAAATGAGCCTGGGATTTGATACAGTTTAAAAAGAAAGGGAAGGCTTGAAAACAGAAAGAAAGCTTGCTCTGGAAATGTGGAGTGGGAAAGGCAGCCCGTTGCAAGGCAAAGGACTACCCTGCACAGGTGAGTCCCCAAGACCAGAAGCTGATAGCGCAGAGAAGAGGATGCAGAGAGCAAGGGTTAGAGCTTTCCAAAACATGCAAAAGGAACCAATTTCTCCTTTGAAGGGTTCAAGATCAAAACCACCAACAGCTTCCTTGAGCACAGAGCAGTCTCCTTTGGCTGCCCAGCTCCAACCTAAAGCATCACAACTGCTAGAGGGGCAGGCTCAGCCTTGGGGCTGCTGGCTGATCTAAGCACTGGACAACTTTCCAGTTCCTGCATTCACAGCATCAGCTATCTCTCAAGCCAGCACCTCATCTCTAGGCCTCACAGCTCTGACTGTGGACGTATACATGGCTCACCTTGCATACTTTACCCACATGGCTGCATGGGAAATTATTTTTTCAAGGCTCTTAAGTCATGTGAGGTGAAGGAAACACAAAACAACCTCTGGAAACAGACAGCAGTGCTTTTCAGCTTGGAGCTGTCAGGTCAAGCTTTAGAACACAGAGCTGCAGTTCTCCAGGCCCAGAGGTGCTGCAGAAGCTGGGCAGCTTTTCCCACAGCAGCTGAGATCATCCTGCACTTTACCTCCCACCCAAGGAGCTACCAGGCTAATTACCCGGGCAGGAAGCCCAGGGCTGTGCTAAAGGCTAGGGTGCTCTGCAAGGCCTGTCCAGGAGACACAGGCAGACAGATGCTGCAACTGGCAATCACCAAGTCTATTTTCTGCCACTCAGGGAAGGGGAGAGTCACACAAACACCAGCTATGGTCTGAAAGCCTAAGGGGGTTAAATACCCTCCTTCTTCCCCAAGTCATTATGGGGTCAGCTAGCTCTTAACCCATCATTGTCACAGCAGAAGAGGACACTGACACACCTGAGCATTTGCAAAAGCTCTGGGGAAGCCCTTGGCACTGGACCGAGCATACCTCTGGGTGGAGAACTTGAGTGGAAAGTGTTGTGGATGCTCGACTCAACAGCTACAGAAGGCTAATTATTCGAAATACCAAATTACAACTCATGCACTAATTTTCCCCTCATGAGTTGAGATCATCCCTTACCAGTGTGGCACTACAAGGCTTCCAAGTATAAAACTTGGAAAACTCTATGTTTGTCCCAAAACATTAGTTAATTATATTTTTCTCAGGCATGTAGAAGTTAATTATAGTTAAAACTGGAAATCAGTTAAAAGCAAATTTAAAAACCCCTTACATTCCCCAAACCACACAATTTAGTACTTCCCATCTGCAGACTCCCAAACACAAATGCAAGAGCAGTAAATGATCAAAACAGCTCCATCAAAATAACTCCAGGAGCAGTCATGAAAGTTTGAGCCTTCTGTCTCCTGGCAGCACAAAATAAGCAGTTCTGAGAAATAAAAGATGGTTGCCATCTAACCTATTCCTAAGCCAGTGTGGGTAAGTGATCTACCATCAATGTGGCTGCACAATGAATGCAACTTCTCTCTCCTCCTTCCGCAGTCCATGAGATACTGAGTGCAGACAGCATTTATGCCAGGTAACACTGACATCTCAGCAAATTGCCATGAGGAGAGAGGGCTGTGACTTTTGACACCACTGCTCCTTCCAAAAAGATGAGGGAAGGAGATGAACAAGATGCCATTTCCCCAGTTTGTTCCACCAAACTTAAAATATTTCAAGTAGTATTTCAGCTTGAGTAGCTTCCCTTGTCCAGCTTCATCTCTACCTATTCTGTTGGGCACCCCATCTTTCTTCTCCCTATGCAGCAGGGAAGGTGGGAAGAAGCCACCTCTTCCCATTAGTGACCAGAGCAGACAACGGAGAAAGGACGTGACAGAAGGGGACAAGCAAACAGCACAGCATAAAGTCTCAGAAAAATGAGAGGGGGCGCTGGGGAAAATTTGAGAAAATAAAACATCCTTCAAATTGCTGAATGTTTTGCTGTCCTTCTAATATCTGAAAAGCTTCTTGAATTAGCAGGCTGCAACACAGCACTTTCTGACAACTGCAATACAAAGCCATGAAAAATTGATTTGCTTCATTAACATTTTAGGACCTTATTAGCTGGAACGAAATTGACTGTCAAGGCATTTTAAGGGAGAGTCATGGTGTAATGAGCTCAGTGCGAATTATCCTCATCCCAGAATAGAAACAGGCCTGTCACTGAGTAACCAAGCCCAGAATCTACCTTTTGGTTATTTTTAATTCCACTCCTTCAGCCCTTTCTGCCATAAGGACTTTCTCAATCTGCCAAGGCAAGGCACCAGCTGGAGAGAAAGCTGCAGCCAGCCCCAACCTGTCTGTTCTCACCCAGTAACAGCAAGGGACAACTGCACACAGAGCATCCACCTGAACACTAGACACCACTGGCTGCAGACAGTCCAGACAGTAACAATTCCCAGCAGTCTCAGCCCATCTTTCCAAACAGTAATTTCAAAGCTATTACTCGCCCATCACAAGGGAGATGATGACCCTTCTTTCGTCCAGATGATCAGCACACTGCAGGTCCAACTAAATGGAAAAAAAGCAGTTTAAAAGAGTTCTCAAAGCCATTACTGTGATAAACAGTTGACAGGCAGGGTTCACTGAAGTCTGCAGGGAGTCCCAGGACTGGTCACCATCCAGCTACCTCTGTCTCTCTGGGTCACAACACATTAATAGGTGGCCATGTGAAAAGCCAGCCCCCAGGGCAGGCCATACAAGACTTAGTCCCACCAACTTCCAGCCTTATGCAACTGATGAGGCAGGGCCAAGACTCCACCTGCCCTTCTGCTAAATTTAGAGAATCAGTCAAGTCTGCAAGACACTTTTCCTTCCAGTAGTCTAGTGACTAATATTGCACCCTGAACTGGCTGATTGTTTTCTGCCTGCTCCAACAAAAAAACTAGAAAGCCTTAAAGCAGATACTACACGGTACACTTGAGGAAAAGCAAAAGGAAGCACCTGACACAGACTGCAGACTGCTGCAACATAGGGGTTCACAAGCAGATCAGACCATTAACTGGCAAAGTGTCTTTAAGCATTACTAAAGAGAAAAATCCATCTGCTGATGACAGACTAAGGCTGGGAGAGCACTTGGAACAAGTTTTTTCCCTGTTGTCTTACTCCTTCCTCACAAGACATCCATGCATGCCATGGCTGAAGGTAGGATTCTGGCTATGAAGCCCCACTTCAAGGAGTTGACCCATGTCCAGCTGGGAAGTAAAAAACCTGGAGTTCTCCCTTGTAGTAACCTTTTATACTCTACCACAGCATCCTTTCTTTTCTTCCTTTTTTTTTTCTTTTTTAACTTACTTGACTTTTGCCAGCCAAGAAAAAGGAGAAAAAAACCCCAAAACACTCATGCAAGACTTGCATCTGCATGTGCTGCCCAACAGTTTTCTCTGAGATTAAATAAACTCCTTTCTGAGTAAAAGTAACTTGATTCCATGAGTTGCTGTTGCCTTAGGGCCATTCCAAGGTTTCAGTGCGTTTTGCAAACTGAACTGGAAGGAGCTGTATTTTCAAACCTGTTGTGGTAAGTATTCTCCTCCAGATCACTTAAGGTGAGATGCATGCGCAATACCCCTCTGTAAAGCTATTTTGGTCACCCTAAAACACTCACTGTTCATCAGGACAACCACAGAGTGCACTTAAACACAGGAACATTTTTTTTTTACCCTTCAACATTGACTGGTCTGAGGAGAAAAGTCTTAACACCACAGGTTCTGCTCATACTCAAATCAAGTGTTTTACCTGGTTATTGAACCAACTTGAACTCGTCCCTGTTCTAATCTATCAACATAGCTTCATATTGAGGTCATTTTACTGGGAAATTTGGTCTATGCATGTACATCACAAAATTTATTCTAGGCTCATGCTTAATTGGAACAAAATGCCTCCTTAGCATTTCTCCTCCAAAGCTGTCTATCTTCTACAAAGTAATAACTAACCCCACACTACCTGCTGTCCACAGGTATGGCTTTAGCTGACCAGGAAGCTGCAGGATCAGAGAGTTTCCTTAATTACAAGGTCATCAGATATAACTTTCTTCTTTGCATATATTTTTTTCATTTACACTCTAGTTTGTCAAGTACATCCTTAGTCAAGTGTTTCTTCCTTGTGAGACTGTGTGATGCAGATTTGCATCAAGCTATATGGCTAAAATCAGAGGGAGCAGAGCATCGAGACCAGCAGCCAATTCTCCCCTTGGTCTCATGCATAATGCCACAATAAAAGCATTGCTGGTGCACGTGGAAGTGCCCAAGCAGCACTCCACAGAGCTCAGAGCCTGAGTCTCCCTATGCCAACAGAGGTGAAAAACTGGTTTTTTTTCTTTTAATCTGCTCTATTTGTTTGGTTTAAAGTATCTTTTTTTATTACCAAAATTGCTGTCTTCAAAGTTTGGGTGACCTGCTGGCTTTCTCTTGCCCAATAACAGAACAAAGCTCAGTCCGTCCTTTTACTATAAACAGCTTTTACTTGTTCCATTTTCCAGAGGAGATGAGAACTAATCTTCTGTTTTTTCTTTTTGTGGTGATTTGTGATTCCTTAGCATTTCCAATAACTTAACCACTCTTTTCTGAACCCTCTCATTCCCTAATATCCAAATAAATGACAGACAACTGCTATTTACAATAGCTGTAAATCAATGCAAAAGCTAGCTTTTTCTTACAAATATATTTTTCCCAAGGAAAAGTGCTTATTTATGAACTTAGTATTACAGATTATTTTATTATCTCTGCTCAGACTAATTCTTACTGCTTTTTATTCTAACACTGGAATGACTCCCAGTGAGAAGTCATGTGAATACAGAAACAATAGCTTTGCTACTTAACTCTTACAGAGTTCATTGCCTGCTAGATGCCATCTGGTCTGGGTTCTCAGCTGAGAAGTCAACTGCAGCATCCATCTCTGCTGTTTAAAAATCACTTCTATGGTAGTCATGTTTGTTACTGAAACAGGAAGGAGCTCTGGAGCCCAGAAAGAACTCATCAGCCTCCCAGGGAGGCAGCAGTGCTGCCAGGAGAACATTTAATTCCTCCACCATTTCCTCTACTCCCCCACACCTTTACAGGAGCTGCCAGTTCCCTCACAGGGGACTCTGTCCCAGAGCTGAGCTCCCTCCTGGTCCCCTCTTTGCACTGTAAACCAGTATTACCTCCAGATTTCCACCAGGTAGATAACCCTGAGGCACTTACTCACCAGTGTCATTGTAACATATCCCTGATTCCCCCTCCTTCAGATGTTTCACCAACTCACCTGAACTGCAAGCTTACTGGATCTCCTCTGGATGGGATCTACCTTGGGGAGAAACCACACTAAAACTTCCCAGTCATCAACTTATGCTGATCAAAGAGGAGACTCAGGAACACTTTAAGCATACACTGGAGATATCCCAAGAGCGAGGACTACTGGGATTGAAAAAAAACAGGAAGCAGCAGGATGCTTGCCCTCAGAACACCATTCAGTACTGGAGTTCAGGCCCCCAGTCAGGCTTGCTCTTGAGGGGAGGTGAAGCAGGTGTAGCAGCTCAAGAGGTGGCTACTGCCAGAAAAGTAGGAAAAGTGCTGGCATACAGGAGGAGAAAAGGACGCATTTCAGAGTTACTTAAGAGTTCATGCACTGTTTTAGACAGTGCCCTTTCCACAATAAAATGGCAGAGCAACAGCCGAAGAAATAAGGTCAATCACACACTGTACACCACTGCCATTACAAGAGAAGTAAATGCTGCACTTTGTCCAGGACCACAGTTTGTTCTGAGATGCAGGAGGCCCTAGAGGACTACCAGTATTTTGGACACAGAGGGTTAAAAGGGGGAGTACAAGCCAGACTGGACTAGATTGAGCCTTTCCTTCTCTCCACCACCACCAGAAGTTTGCACCGTGAGAGAAAAATTCCGAGAGAGCACAGACCTACGAGCTGCTTCTATCTGTGCACGTAAGGGTTTTGCATGCTGGGTGCTAGTGGAAACGTGTCCCACAGTTCTGGACTTCACCAGCAGCTGCTTGGGAGCCAGACAGAGGCACTTGTCTCCCTCCTCCCTGAGCTGGTTCCCTCCCACCTCCCTCAGTCTCCTGCATTTTTTCTTAAACACTCAAGCCAGGAGAACAGTCCTCTAAGCAAGGCAAAGCTTTATTAAAAATGACTTCCGATTAAAAAGGAGTTTTAAATCCTTTTGTAATGACAACCAGATTATCCACATCATGCTGCATTATGCAACTGAGAATAAAGCAGCACAGAGCAAGGGCTAAAAGCGCCATCTCCAGCAGAATCATAATTTTGTGGGCAGTTCTCAGTTCCAACACTCGCCTGCAAGATTCAGATGGGATTGGGTGCACTTGGTACATGCCAGAGAAGCAGAATCATGCACAAAACTTGTATGATGCAGCAGCTGCAGAGCAGAGGCTGTTTTGCGACACAGCTTTCAACCAAAGATGCTGTTTCGGGGAAATACTGATGCTAAATGCTTCAGGAAGCACAGTTAAGAGTAATAAACTCTGACCTGGAGCCTGGCATGGGTTTGCCATAAAACATGACAACTTGGGATCCCACACTGGCAATAAACTAGAGGCTGGTCAAGAACTGCCCTCAAACTGCCCAACCTCACTACAAGGACCATGCAGCCGCCATGGGGCAGGTGCAGCCATGCAATAAGTGAACAGCCACACTGCTCAGCTTCCCCTAGCCAAAGACACCTGGCCACACTTGCACAGCTGCCAGCTTTTAATGGGAAGCACAATTTTAGCATCTGCAAAGTGCTGGGCCAGAAATCCAAGTAACAGATTCAGAGCCAACCTACTGCACTTCCCAAAACGGCCCATTAAGCATCTCCTCTCACACCCTCTTCAGCCCAACGGTTGGTTGGGGGAGAGGGAGGTTGTTTCTTTCTTTCTTTTTTTTTTTTAACTTTTTTTCTCTTTTTAAATCAGATCCCTGTGTGAATCACTAAACTGAACATGATCTTGCCACGTTCAGCAACATTTTTTTAACATTATATTAAGCTTGACTGCAGGCACTCAAAAATGTGTGTGTATGTATGTACATAACATGCTAAACACTCTTTTGTCAGAGAAGAAAGATGTGATTTATTTCAAAGCAGGACAAAGAACAAGTTAAAAATAACAGCTTCAAAAGCTTTGTGGTAGCTTTCCATTACAAAAGACACAGAGAAAAGTGATGTTTTGTTTTCTGATCCCAAGGGAAGGTTCCCAAACTTTTCTTTCATCCAAGGAAGTCTTCACTTTGGCTGAGCCTTTGAGGCACAGATACATTGCTTAAGAAAAGACGCACACAAGACTCAACTCTTGATTGTTTATTTCAGCATCTCACCCTAACAAGGCTCCAAGCTGACCACAGCAGCCACTTGCTGAGCTGAATTATTTGCCTATGCAAGCACCAGCTAAGATCTTGCCAAAATCCAGTAATGATCACCTCAGAGCCCCGTACGGCTCCCTCTGGGCACACACATGCTCCTTTGAGAAGCTACAAACTTCTCGCTTACTCAAGCTGCCATGAAAATGTCACCAATGCTAGATCACAGCTTGATCCTTCATGTGACAGCATGAGCGAGACTCCCTGCCCCAAACTCCTGACAGTACAGCTTCAGGTATGCAGATCTGACTCGACCTTTCAGTGAGGACAAGGCACACTGGAGTTTCATTCCCTACATAACCCTCTGGCACCATCATGAACCTGAACAAAAGCACCTGGAAATGACCAAAGTTACAGAGTGAGGGTCACATTGCCTCAATTTTCAGCCACTGAACATTTACACACAATTGTCCACCAGAAGCTTAAAATGATGATAAAATAAGAAATAAATTCTTGCTCAGCAGATTTCTGGGATGTTGCGGTCAGCAAAAAAAGACATCTCTTCCCAACATCCCAGTTGTCTTCCCCCACTCCATCTCAATATGAAAGCAGGCATGGGACATTAAGAAACAAGTCAGAAGGCTGTTGAAGCAGAGCAGCCAGCTATAATAAAATATGAGCTCCAACCTCCACAGGAAAAGTCTTAACAAAGGAGATGGCTTAAAACACACGCAAACAAATAAAAACATAAACCCAGAATGAGTAAAAAAGTTTGAAGTCTTGAATTACATATTCCTGACACCAAGAGCTCAAGGTGCTCAGCAGGGCATGATACCACCAGTGTATTTTCCAGGCAGGGATGGCTCAGTCCTGGTCCTAACAGTGTACAGTGAAAGGTCCATGTATTGAAGAGACCTGTGAAACCAGAGGCATGACTAGTTCCCACGTAAACTCCCATTGCATCTGCTACTTTGGTGCCAGTTGAACATCTCTCCTATACCGTCCTCCCAGAATGCAAAGGATGAGTGAAGCAGTGGTGTGTGTGTGTGTGTGTGTGTGTGTTAAAATCCATCACCACTGCCACTCACTACATCTAGATGGTGAAGTTCAGAGCCATTGAAGCTCTGAGTCCCAGAGACCCTCTGCCGAGCAGGCAGGGCTCAAGAGAGCTGAGCAGGGCTGTAAGGGGGCCCCAGCACAGCACTGGCACACGCTCACCATGAGCAGGCTGCCCTCAGAGCCCTGAAGCTGCAGCACGGCTGCCTGATTTCACAGAAACAAATTTCTTCTTTCACACTGTAGCCATCACTTAGTGCCCAACCGAAATAGATTTAAGCTGTTCTGTAGTAAAAATAACAGCGACCAAGAAACATTATGTCAGATCACAGGAAGGGGAAGCTCTTTTCTGTTAGATTTTCTAAAATTAGCCACTTTGATATACCGGAGTCATATGGATATAAGAATTTTCCAAATCTAGTGCATGCATCACTGTCTGAAATAAGAGCATGAAAATCTCTCGGACAAAGAAAGAGGCTGCTCAAAAGGAAGATTTAGAGAAATGCACAGGGAGCCGAAAACTCATCTGATTATGCAATGAGTGTAAGTAGGCCTGGTGCTTGCTGCTGACTCTCTGGTTTGGAAACCTGCCACCAAGCACCCTCTGCTTCAGCACACTCAACCCCATCCAGCAGTTCTGCCTATAAAATTGAGGTAGGTTAACCCTGGCTGGATGCCAGGTGCCCACCAAAGCCACTCTATCACTCCCTTCCTCAATGGGACAGGGGAGAGAGAATAGAAAGGCTTACTGAGATAAGAGGAGGGAGAGATCACTTACCAATTGCCTTCATGGGCAAAACAGACTCGACTTTGGAAAATTGCTTTAATTTTTTACCAATCAAATCAGAGAAGGATAATGAGAAATAAACCCAAATCTTAGAACACCTCTGCCCTACCCAGTCCTTCTTCCTACATTTAACTCCTGACTTTTCCTCCTGATTTTCTCTACCTCCTCCCTCTCCAGGGGCACAGAGGGTCAGGAATGGGGTCTGCAGTCAGTTCATCACAGACTGTCCCTGCTGCCCTTTCCTCCTAAGGGAAGGACTCCTCACACTTTTCCCCTGCTCCAGTGTGGGGCCCCTCCAGTGAGGGGCCCCTCCCACAGACTGCAGTTCTTCATGGACTGCTCCAGCAAGGGTCCCCCATGGGGTCATAAGTCCTGCTAGCAAACCTACTCTAGTGTGGGCTCCTCTCTCTAGGGGTCCGCAGGTCCTGCCTGGAGTCTGCTCCAGCACAGGCTTCTCACAGGATCACAGCCTTCTTCAGGCATCCACCTGCTCTAGCTGCAATTGCTGCTGCAAGGGGGTTTGGTTTTCTTCCCCTTCTTATATGTTATCCTAAAGGTACTACCACCATTGCTGATGGGCTTGGCCTTGGCCAGTGGTGGGTCTGTCTTGGAGCTATGTGGCATTGGCTCTGTCAGAGAGATGGAAAACTTCCAGCAGCTTCTCACAGGAGCAAATCCTGTAGGACCCCACTCCCACTACCAAAACCTTGCCGTGAAAACCCAGTGCAAAAATACAGCCACACACAGCCAGGGCGTAAGAAGCACCATGCAGACCAGGAGAGGAAACACAAAATCCTCCCTCTCTTCCCCTCACTGCAGTAGCACAGACATATAAAAAGGGTAAGTTTGCCCATCTTCCCCGGCCTGAAATGTCCTGGAAATGTGGAGAGGCCCACCTGCTTGTTTCTCCCTGAACACAGCATGCTTCCTGGATACAGTCCAGATGAGGCTTCCCCAAGAAAGCCAACCCATCCAAAGGACTACCCAGGGAATATTTTGAGCCAGAACTGATTATTCCAGCTCTCACTGCTTTTTTCCTAGTTGGGCTGCCCAGCAATACAGTGGTGCAAGACAGAGTGACTCAAGAAGTTCAACAGTGGGACAGAGGCTGGCTGGCTCAAAGCCCACATTAAGCCAACAGCTGTTCTCTCAACCCACAGTACACTTCAAAACCATTTTAGACCCAGAAACAGCTCCCTATCATTGAGTGAGACTTTGGCACCACACAGCTCTTGCTCAGTCAGACACTGGTTTGTCTGGATCTGCAATTTCCCATGCCCTTTGGCTACTCCTGGGTGCGTCTACAATTTGCAAGACGCCTTCTGTACAGCAGATCTCTCAAAGGTGTGCAGAGCAGCCCGGCTGCCACCTTACTACCACTTCTGCTCCAGCTCCTGTGCATCCCATCATGACTAAATCCCCCTGCTAAGGAAGGTCATTGCTCCTGTGAGCCACTCACAGCTTCAGAGATGAAGAATCACAAAAGTAAGGGGACAACTAAGTTATGTAGCTGCCTCAAGTCCCCCTTTGGTCCCATACAGACAAGGTCCCAGCTGTTCATCTCTTTTCGGGAGAAAAGAAAGAGTTCTACATAAACAACTTGAACTATTCCCTATAACACAGTACAATAAATACAGCTGCAGATTATTATACATCAAGGATGTAATCCTGAAAAGTGCAAAGATCAGCAATTTGACAGATAACCATGCTATTTTCCCCATAATGCAGTAAAAGAGAACACATGTACAGACTGATGAGTTACATGCACCATAAATACAGAGAGAGGGTGGAAAGACAAAAATTCAAGTGTCAGGAAGGTCAATATGAGAGGACTGCTTATCAGAACAGATCTTTATCACCAGCCATTACCCCATCTTTTGGTACTTCATTCTTTACTGATCTCAATTTATCTGAGAATTTTAATGAGAGATGAAAATGCAACCGTTCAGATATGGGCAACAGGAATATTTAGAGTAAAAGACTGACGTCAGGCAGCCAGTCTCAGACAGAGGTCCCTGTCTCTCTGTCTTCCACACCGTACAGCCTGTGCATTTCAGCTCTGCCCATCGCTAAGTTCTTGCTTTCCAACACTATCTGTTCAGAGGAAAACTGCTTGCCATCCATACCTGACTGCTGCATTTAAGAAAGAGGCTACAGGGACTGGAGAGAGGTACTAAATAGCCAGCAACAGAGTTCCACAACAACAGCTAGAGAAGCAGCAGGGTGCTGCTTCACCATGTACACTCACGGTCTGTGCTGCAGGACAATTTTGCTGCTTCTGCTGCATCCATCATAAACTTTCAGAAACAGCATGACAAAGATGCCTTTCTCCTCTGCTTCAGGAAGCTCATCCTCTCTATGTTGCCCATGTAGCAAGGGGGGGAGAGTCTTCTTAAATGTGAGAATACTTGTTTTGGGATAGGTTTGGGACAAATCAGCCCTTCTAGCAGTCCTCTGCTGCCAACCTTGCATTGGTGCAGAAGAACCAAATGCACTACACATGCCTCAAAGTCAAGCAAGGCCAAATCACTGAACATCTTCAATATTTTTCCACTGTGTGGTTTCATGGGGCAGAAACCACTAGATGCATGGGAAGCAAACTAGGTCAAGCACCTCTGTCTCAAATCAAACCCTGCCGATTTTGATGCTCTGGAAACCACGGCCAATTAATTTTTTAGGAAATTCATCAACAACCCTGCCCTACTGCAGGGCAGGATCTGTCCCTTATTAGACACCACTGCTCACTGTGTATTGCTGGAGAGGAAAACACCTGCTAAAAATGCAAAGAACATGCTCCAAGAGGAATTCAGCACACAGACTGGAAAGTTACTATGTACAGATCATCCAAGAAACAAGTCTTCAGTGAAGCGTGCCATAATCTTGTGTTCTGCTAGGACAAAAGCCTACAACATTAATTTTATCACCAGTCATTTGTGGGCATGAGGCCCATAAATCCCTGTCCTACGACTGTTGCACCTTTGTTTTGTTCCTGTCGCATTGCAACAGGAAGAGACTGAAAACTCCATAGAAAGTGATGGGTACCATGAATGAAGGAGGAAGGGGTTTTCCCAGAACAGTTCAGGTTCCCTCAGATAACACATATAAAAGTGCTTCTCTAAACTGCACTCTTGGCAAACGTCACCCTAAAACTGAGTAAAAGAGATATCCTGGTATTGCTTTGATAAAGAGTCTTGCAGAAATGCACTTGGACAAGCTTGTGAAATCCTGCCAATAAAAGCCCAGAAGTCTCACATCATCTTATCAGCACAATTCAACACATCCTAGATCAACAACAATACAGCTGCTTCCTGGAGTGCTCAAGCACCAAATCCCAGTCAGCACTTGGCAATACAAGGCAGTTCTGAACAGGATTTGAGATGGTACTTTATTTTGTGCTGAAGGTTACTCGACCTCACAGTACAGTTTAGTCTGATCTTCACAAAGTGCTCAGTTTAATGGACTTCCCAGCGGAAGCACCTTGCTCATCTCAAAGCTGTTGTTCGGTTCACGCAGAACTTGCCATGTTCAACTGCCAATTCAAAATTAATGCTACCTTTTAAAGCCTGTAGGTCCTAGGTTATTTTCACACCCATCCCCCAGGAATCCACAGCTAAAATCAGTAAGGAATGTAATCAGTACACCTTTGGGTAAAGCTCAGAGCTCTTGAAAATGACCACTGTGAAAACAAAAAAACAAATCTGAAATTAAGGTCTTGCTTTAAACCACAACCAACTCCAGCAGGCAAGCACTCCAGCAGTCACAGCTCAATCTGAGCACAGCCTCCATCCACTGGCCACAGACAAGTCACCCCTAACCACAGAACCTGCGTTAAGTCTGAAACCACACTACCACTGACCATGTTGGCAACATGATCGGTGTTAGCACCAAGCTTTAGCCAGGAAAATACCACAAGTACAATATGTCTTCAGCCTCCAGCAGCCTCCTGAGGCAGAACCATAAGCCCTCAAAGATGTTCCACCAGAACATCCCAAGCTAAATTTCTCACAAAGCCAACCAGCCATTTTTTTTCACAGGTCTTGCACCCCGCAATCTCAGTTCTTACATCTGGTTCCCCAGAAATAAATTGCTAGAGGACAAAACTCTCCCAGCTGCTAAAGCTGGAACAAAGGCCACATTCACTCAGGTGACCTTGCCATCCAAGACTGTAAACTTCATCCATGCAACAGCTTCTAAAAACATCATGGCATCCTCATCTTCTGTGTAAGACAGCTCCTTCACACTGTGGTCACCAGAATTCCATCAGCTCTCCTGATGTAGGCAAGACCACCATATAGCAGACCATGGAAGCAGGCTGAGACTCCTATAACCCAACTGCATTACTTTCTCAGACACAGGTAAGTTCTTAGCTAATCAAAAGCACAGACACATTTTGTTTGCAGCAGAGGAATTTGGTAGTTATAATTCACACAGAAAACTTACACACTCCCTTCCCACTCCTTGTCTCTACAAGGAGCTCCTTTAAATAGGCATCCCACAAGCTCCAAAGCACCTGAGAAAAGGTGATCTTAGTTGGCACCAGCCAGCCCGCTTACTCTCACAGTTGTCCACATCTGCGTGACAAGCACAAGTACCACAAAAAAGGAGAGAGATATAAAAGGACATAACTGATTATCTTGTATTCAACCCCCAGACCACAATTTTCTTTACATATCTACATATCTAGAGGTTATTCCTCCTCTATTCATGAAGTCATGATGGGGGGGAGGGGGGGGAAGGTAGAAAAAGAATTGTACACTGATGACTTCCAAGAATTCAAAGCCCACACAGGACTTTCCATTAGATAAATTTTTCTCCTTCCCTGGCAAATTGCTTTCAAGAGCCAAACAAGTAGCCTGCACTATTACTAGCAAATTACTAACTGGAGAGCACGCTAGGCTACCACAGTTGCCTGCTTAATACTGCAAAAGCATTGGACACCACAGCTTACAGGAAAATTACCTACTAGATGCACTTTTATTTTGTTTTTAAACTGACACCGTTTTTTCACAGCTCTATACCGATGTCAAGTAACATGTTCACATCCCCAAAAGACAACAATAATTCAGCACTGTTGCTGATTTTCCACCATCCACTCCTGAGATGCATAAGGAGCAGGCCCCTGTAATACAGGTGCATGTGGATCGTTCACATGCTACATCTCAACTAAACTTACACAGGAAAACTTTTCCCACTTCAGTGTTTGTAGAAGCAGGTATCATACCACCAGATGTGTGAGCACACAAGACAATGCAAAGCATGTTTCATGACACCTGTGTCCACAGCATGCTGAAGCAGCACACAAATCAGTCCTCACGTAATCAACTGACTCCAGAGAGCAGAAAGCCTACATCAACATCTTATCTCACCCTCACAGTCAGTAGCTTTTAAACAGATCTCACGCAATGAAACAAAGAATCATTTGGTACCCAGCAACTCTTTTATAGGTCATTTCCTGCAAAGACAAATTTCAGCAACTGTAATAAAAAACACAAAACCAAAAAAAAAAGTAATGCACTGAAGGCCAAGAACTCTGCTTTGCTTCACTAACCAAACCAAAAAGATCCACTCAACCAGATCTAGCATCTCCCTGGTTCAGTGATGGCAGCACAAAGTCCAGAGGCTCAAAGCCCAGAGATGACTCCCATGGGGAACAGGTCAGGGCAAGACAAGTTGTTAAGGGACAAACCAGAAGAGCTTCCCTGTACCAGAGCTGACATACCAGGAAAGCCTTCTTTTATCAGAAATGCATAGGAACTTTTTGTGTAAGGAAGAGGATTCCTTCGAGCAAGGAAGAGGATTTCTTCAAGCAGTGTTAAGTGTGCGCGTTGCCATTCTAATTTCGAGTAATTTTAACAAGTTCTGTATTAAGGGCTTTAAAATAAAAGCCCCCAAACACACACAATACAAGGTAATCAAGACACTGAAGGACAGAAGAAGGCAATTCAAAAACTTCAGCCTTTTTTCTGGCATCCACATTCCCTCCCATTCCTGTCCTCCCAAGATAGATTGTCAGGCACAAGCCCAGGTCTGCACGGACTACTTCAGTTCTCTCCAGACTGGTTCCCACATCTGTGCCCCACCAGGGACAATCCGAAAGCAGCCATCCATGCTGCATACCACACTCTTCCTCTGGCAATTCCTCAGCCTCCCCCGAGACCACAGAAACATTTGTTGTCCCTTTCAACATGTTGTTTAAATTAGAGGATGCCACAGCCACCAAACAAGAGGACTTGAAATGCTCACCTTGCAACACACAGGTTAATGGGAAGCAAATCTCTAAAAATCCCTGGTGGGAAATAAGCTACTACCATGTTTCTACACTGTTACCTACAGCAAGTCACACCAGTCAAGGTTGTCACTTCAACAGCACAGAAACCAGCTCTAGACAGTAAGCTAAATTATCCATGCTAGAGCCATAGAATGACAGTAGCTTCCCCAAGTTCAGCAACCAATCTATGCTCTTCTTCTGCCGAACCACAGGGCCCTGTTCAGCTTCACCCTGGCGGATCATCCACGGCCAGAGCTCACATGGTGTTGAAGTCTTGCCCCACTGTCTTCAATTACACCACATTACTCTGCTGAAGCCACAGCCTGCAGGATAGTGTGACAACAGCCCCAAAACAGCCATAGCATCCACTTCAAAAGTCAAGCACAAAAAGACTCCACCTGCAAATGGGGAAAATAGAAGGCTGTCAAGTGCTAGCGTCAGGCTCTGTAACAAGCAGGTGTTGCTCTACTGCAATTGTCTGTGAGAAGAACCCCTCAGGTTCTTTAGGCTGCCTAAAGCAGCTGGCGAGAGCGGAAACAGATACCTGACACGAGCCTTTCACAGAGCAGCAGCTCAGATTTTGGAGCAACTTCTGAGCCCTTCTGACAAAACCAGTCTCACCTGCTCTCACCTCACCCTGTATGGGGGTGACTCGACAGCATGACACATCATAGGATCTTCCACCTCCCTACCTCCTGACTCCATCCCAGCCCCCAAGGGAGGTCATGATAGCTTTTGACTCCAATGCAGGGCTGGCGAGCATGGCTCACTTTGAATCATGTGCATAAGGTGGCCTATTTAGCCCTGCTCTAGCTATGACAGAGACACTCACAGGGGAACTACACCGATACCTCCGTCCGTACCCCTTAAGGTGGCTGGCAGTATAATCCCTGCTTCTGTTCACCCTCGATACAGGAAACAAGCAGAGTAGAGGCTTGTGATCTCCTCCCTGCTCTGATACCTCAGGTAGGGGATATCACGGCAGATGGAAGACGTGTTCTTTCTCTCCACAGGAGACCTCTTGCTAGTCCTCCAGAACCTTTCAAAGCTCCCCAATAGCTCTGGAGTATCCTTTTGGACAGGGGCTCCTAGGCTCACACAGTATCTTTGCCCACGGCTTTCCATTTGTTGTCATATTTTCACTCTGTGAAAACCCACATCATCTTATCTTACCTGTGACAGCATTTTGCCCATCTTCGGCGATGGACACAGACCCTGGTTTTCGTATGTCTAAACTCATATAGCCCCTTCACAGGCAGGAATAAAGGAAAACTACTAGTCAAACATAAGCCCTCGATGTCAAAACACCAGAAGAATCACACACAGGACATCAGGACACCTTGTACAAAAGACAGTCTGGAAGTGCCTGTGGTGACCCAGACCCAGCCTAGCACAGGGCAAGGGGAAACAGCAGCAGGGCAGCTAGCAGGTGCACATGAATGCAAGCTTGGAAAATCCAGTCACATTTGTCCAAACAAAGCACACGTGTCTGCTATCAGACAGATGGCAAACCATCTCCACCCCCCAATCCCAAGTCACTTAATAGCTTACGGGACATGAATAACCTAAAAGCTCTTCAGTCCAGGGGCTAAAAGAACATCACATACAAATGAGAGCATTTCACAATGCCTCTGACCCAACTGAGGGCTTATAATCTTGGAGAGGTGAACCATTCCTGTCGGCCACTCCAAGAAGGGATATGACTTTCTTAGTCTGGTAGGGACGCTTTTATTTATATATAGTGCATATGTAAACAAAAAAAATTCAACACACTGAGTTGTTATCAGCCAAGGGGATGACTACAGCCTCAAAGCACACTGAGATTCCAGCTCAGATGCCAATTCAGTTACTACTTCACCCAGCTACAAAACTGTTTCAAACACAAAAACTTCCTTAAAAGGACCCTAACAAGGCATTTTTGTGTCACTTTCATTTACTGTTTGCAATAAGCCCTCAGAAAACTGAATCTAGAATCTCAATTTTTATTAATCATTTCTATGCACAGTAGCTTGTTCCTAGAGTATTTCTCTGTGTATTATTGATATTGGAAACTATAGCACACAGGACAGAGAGGAAAGGGAAGGAGAGGAAAAGCAAAGATTAATCCTCAACTCGTGAACTCCCTTTTCGAAGGGGATTCCAATAAAAATTTTGGATGACCAAAGAATGCACCATCAGTTTCATGAATGTCGACACAGATTGCACAACCACACAGAGACAGACTGCACCTCCATTTTTGAGCACAAATTTGGCAGTGTCTCCACAGAAATATTTCCCTTATTAAGGTCAACTGGCTGCAAAGCACTTCTTCAGTGCAGTCCTAAAAAGCCCACAGACCTATTTAAATATTAGGAACACTGTAATTGCCAGGGATTTCCACTAAAAGAGCTTGGAAAGAAACACAGACATCTCCCTCACTACACATTTTTGTAACATTAGACCCATCTCTTTCCTACACCTTGTCAAAAATGACGCCAACCATGATTCACTTGCATGACAGCAAGCTTGGCAACATGACTTTAAACATGCATGCCTCCTGATCAACAAAATCAGGAGGAAAAAAAAGTCTTCAGCTTCACGATTTCCATTTAGGGGCTCCTAAATAGTCTTTTATTCACAGAGCAGACACACAGCAAAGAGTATTTTAGATTAAATACAGATATACAGGCCTCCCAAGCCAAATCACAGCTCACATTTTTCATATAGTCCAGATCACAGCTGGGCTAGTTCTAAGCATCATCTAAGACAACAAGCAGGTTTCCCCAATAAATTGCAGCCTTTAATCACTCTTCAGCATTTCCACAGATCAGCCTTGCCTTTTAAACATGTTTGCCTGACATTCTCCCAGCTAGAGTCACACAGTATCCATGTTTAAGAGAGTCATTCTTAATGACTGCCCCAAGGCAGGGTCACATCTGGGATGCTATCCTGTGCCCCTGATAGCAAGGCCTGACTTCCCTACTGGAGCTCCTCAACAATGCTGCAACCCCCTTTCCATAGGCAGCATCACCCAGGTGCCATTTGGAGACCTGGCACACAAGCCCCAGCTCCTCCCTGCTCAGCACCCTGCTCACCTGTGCCTTCCCTTCCCAACACACCTGGCCTGGCTCCCAGGTGAGAGCAATCCTTTCCCACCTCTAAGGAAACATACATGGCACAGCCAAATCCAAAGGAAAAGGCCCTTCAATACCCCTCTCGTGCTTATGAACCCACTCTAACTATCACTGGGGTCAGCAACAACACCAACTGCCTGCAGACAGTCTGGCTCCTCTTCAAATTTCACTTTTAAAGCATCATCTACTCAGGGAGAAAATGGACAGCCACAAATCATTCACCAGTTAAGAAGAAATAAAGGAGATACGTGACTGCAGACTGGAACTCACAAGCTAAATCTTCAATAGGTGCCCATGACAACATCACAATGCACGTACACGTTTGCTGTCTTGACTAATTTTGGTGGGGTTTTGGGGAGGGTTGTTGGGATTTTTTGTTTGGTTTGGTTGTTGGGAGTTTTTTCAGGGGTTCTATGGCAGGTTTGGTTTTTTTTCATTTCCAGGGGGTTTTTTTGAAAGCAGATCACATTGCCCTAAGCACCATGCTAGCAGCAAGATATCACTCAGCATGCCTCACAGCATGGGCTCACCCCCCCAGTCCTATGGCTCTTATGTAAGTGAGCAGTTAGAGGGAGATACAGTTGATGGAGCCAGGACTGAGGCTGAGGAGCAAACAGCATCTCCTTATTCTAAACGTCCAGAGGAAAAAAAAAAAAGCAAAACAAAACCCAAAGATTCAAACCCCAAAACAATACCAAAAAATCCACACCTTATAAATCACATTTGCTTACAAACAAATTCAGCACCAGTGCTTGCTTTAACTCAAATCATGCTACAGTTCCCTGCACAATTTCAGGCTACCTCTTAATAATGTTTCAACACACCTCCAACATGGCTGTTAAAATGCAGATTTCTGGAGCATTGCTCACAGTCCAGAATGTGTTTTGATTTCATGCAGATTTACGCATCAAAGCACCTTTCCCGTGGCACCCTGCAAACCGCAGAGCAAACCCAAGCAGAGCTGGGAAGACACTAGTTAGGAGGCAGTACCTGCACACACAAAGTAAAACAGATGCTGCTGGAAAACGTCACCAATAAAAATCACAACTTTAGAGGCAACAGCTTTAAAAAGCACCATGACCAGTCACGTTCCAGAGGAGAGAGGTTATGCTTTTTTCATTTGATGAAGGGAGAGAGAGGAAGGAAAATAAAATGCTCACAAGAACAGCTCCAAAAGGCACGGTCTGGGATTCACTTCAAGGTGAGACACTTAAACAAAGAAGATGGAGCATCCGTCTCTCTTCAGGGAGGAATGCTTCCCACTAGAGACAGGGCTCAGAGAAAGCTCTTTTTACACAGGGCTATGGAGACCAACACACCCATTGTCTACCAGGAGGAGCTTTCCTGCATTCAGAGAGGCTGCAGCACAGGCCAGATTTTGAGGGTGTAGGGTTGAAGTGGGGGATGGGGGCACCTGCAATGTTTTAGACATCTCTATTCGTGTTTACAAATAGCTCCAAGGAAGTGAGAGCTGCAGGGTAAAAGGAACTAGGGGGGGAAAAAAAAGCACCACAGTCCCATTCAAAGGAATCAAAACAAGGACAGGTCAGACCCCTTCCAACAATGGCACCACCAACCCTCAGGGCCAAAACCCAAAAAGCAGAGAGAAAAGGCCCAGACAAAGGGGGATGTAACACCCCCCTCCTCTCAGAAGAGGGTTATTTTAAGCCTGTCTCCTTGGAGCTACCCTAATATTTTCTCTCATGACTCAAACCACCAGGGAAAGGAGTTAGAGCAGAGAAGAAAAGAAAGAAAAAAAAAAAAAAAAGAAACAGAGCTAGGGCTGACCTCATAAGACACCTGTCTAGAAGGGGAAAAGCTCCAGAAGAGATGAAAGGCAAGCTGGGCACTGCCTTACCTGGAAAAGTGTGTGGGTTGGGTGACCCTCTTTTAAGGCACTTTGAACAGAGGACATGCACAGTGTAGTACAGGCCCGGCCATTCCTGGAGCAGGACATTCAGTTCTTCCACTAAAGGCGTAATAGCTTGCCAAGCTGTCCAGATATTTGGTAGGGACGCATGACTAGCGATAGACAGAGTGTCTGGCTGCAGAGCTCCCCTGGCAGGCCGGTAGCTCACCACCACAGGCACCTTTCCCCGGTAGGCATAAATCTGGTATTTGCCATCTGACCGCTGAACCACATGGCTGTTAATCTGGACACTGTAGCGTGCAAACAAGCCGGGTGGGAAAATGAATGGAAAGCTATACTCAATCTGCAGCTGCTCGACCACGAAGGACTGTCCGCTCAGACTGGTGCCGTTGATCCATGCCTCTGCATGGGGCACCTCATTTTTCACGTAGCAGGGAAACTTGTACCAAGCAGCTGCCCCATTTAAGGGCTTGCATTTGGGTTTGTTGACACAGTAACACAGCCCCATCTTCTCCAGCAGCTCTAGAATGAGCTGCAGATCCTCCCGGCTCTGGATGTGGGGCTTAAGAAGGAGACGGATAACATGGGCAGGAAGGAGGCCATGCAGCAAGAAGCCCTCCACGTAATGATGGAGCTGAGTGGTCCTCAGTTCATCAATCTGGGTGTCACTGAGCAGTTTCTGGAGCAGCACGGTGGCATCCCGCTGGCAAAAGACATTGAGGATGTCAATGAGCCGCGGCAGGTTGTGGAACACATACTCCCGCAAGGTGAGATGCTCCTCAAAGTAGAGCAGCTTTCCACTCTCGTGCAGGTAGGACAGGGCACTCTGGAGCCGATCCTCTGTCAGGCCTGCCTGCAAGCCCAGTCGGGCAGAGTCCCACCAGCTAAGCCACAACTGCTGAGCTTGTGGCTGGAAGTGCAGCTCCTCCAGCACTTGCCAGGACTTGGGCAACACCCGGTGCAGGTTTGGGAAGATATCTCGGTGCTCAGCCACCGAGAGGAGCTTGTCCCGCAGGCGACGCACCTGGCAACGGTCCTGGCAGCTGAAAGGCAGCACTGGAGAGAGGATCTGTGGGCGGTGGTTGAGAAGATACTGAAACTGGGCCTTCTTTCGCCGCAGGTTCTTGTCCGAGACTCCGTAAAAGGCAGCGTGCGGGCTGGAGCAGCGCAGGTCAAAGTCCTGTCCCAGAGCCTCATCCACCTGATGGACTAAGCTCTGGAGTCCCTCAGCGTCCCTCTTCTCCTGCTGAGCTATCTGGTGATGGATGTCCAGGCACTTCTCTTCCAACTCCCGCTCCGCACAGAGATCGGCATGGGTTCCCACCATGCACACCACAGCATGGGGCACCTTGGAACTGAGCCAGTGTAAGAAATAGCCCACAGAGGGGTAGAAGTGCTGAGGAACGTAGGCACTCAAATTGACCACCAGCACGTACAAGGCTCCAGGAGAGAGGAAGAAAGACTGGATCACATCATAGCTTGGGTCCCCCGCGAGCTCGTACACAATAAATGTCAGGCCCCTCTCTGCATCCGCTGTCCAGTCCATCACCTCGATGCCCTTACTGCCTCCTGATAGTCCTAGTCCCAGTGGTACTTGGGGGGCACTGGGTGGCAGTGAAGGTGCAGGGGATGGTGTCTCCCCTTTTGCTCGGTGAGAGGGCACACGAGAAGGGATATCCTGCCGCTCAGCAGGGAGACGTTCCACCTGCTGCATGACAGGAACTCGAGTTGAGGAACTGTCTTGAGGCTCTGGAAAGGGGCAACACCCAACTGTTACCCTCCCAATGTCCTGCTGCTGCCCAGGAAACCCTCTGTGCTGGGTGTTCCCTGCCTCCAGGCTTCCCATGTCCTCTCTCTGCCCATTTTCCTCCATGAGGCACCGTCTCAGCAAGGTCTTTCCTGCATCCTTTAGGCCCATGAGGACCAGCTTGAGGCGGGGTTTGAGGGCAGGCTGGGAGTGGGCCAGCTCCTGCTGGTAAGCTGCGATGTAGGGGATGCCTTTCATGCACACCTCATAGGGGGGCTGGATGAGGGGGTTGTCTTTGATCTTCCACAGGGTGACACGAGAAAGCTGCCCAAAGCCCTCAGGCAGGATGGCGATCTGGTTGCCTTGAAGGACCAGCTCCTCCAGGCTGTGGAGGAGCACGATGGAGTCAGGCAGGTAGCGGATGCGGTTGTTGTCCAGCCAGAGAGTGCGGAGCTGGTGGAGCTGACAGAGGTGAGGAGGCAGCACGGTGAGCTGGTTGCGGCTCAGGTAGAGCTCCTCCAGACTGGGCAGCGCCAAGATGGCAGAGGGGAACTCCCCCAGCAGGTTGGATGAGAGGTTCAGCATCTTGAGCCGCTGTAGTCTGCCAAAGCCAGCGGGCAGCGCCTGCAGGCGGTTGCCATCCAGCATGAGGCTCTCGAGGGCACTCAGCTGGCAGAGGCCCTCGGGCAGGGACGCCAGCCCAGTGCCGCTGAGCCAGAGGATCTTGAGGCGTCGGAGGGCAGCGATGCCCTCGGGCAGGGCCCCGAGGTGGCGGTTGCCGGAACAGTCGAGCTCCTCCAGGGCGGCCAGCTCCAGCAGCGGGGCAGGGAAGGAGGGCAGCAGGTTGTGGTCGACGTCGAGGGTGCGGAGGTGCCGCAGACGGCCCAGGCCATCGGGCAGGCGGCGCAGGCGGTTGAAGCTGAGGTCGAGCTCCTCGAGGCAGCCCAGCTCGGCGAGGCGGGGGGGCAGCCCCGGGCCCTCGGCGCCCAATTCGTTGTGACTGAGGCTGAGCTTGCGCAGGCCCCGCAGCCCCGCCAGCGCCCCGCCGTCCCCCAGGCCCCGCAGCCGGTTGTGGCTGAGGTCGAGCTCGGCCAGGCGGCCCAGGTGGCGCAGGGCGGCGGCGGGCAGGCGGCCCAGCCGGTTGCGCCGCAGGCTGAGCACCCGCAGCCCGCTCAGGGCGGCGCCCACCTCCTCGGGCAGCTCCTCCAGCCCCCGCCCGCTCAGGTTCAGAGCCTCCAGCTCCCCCAGCGCCACCGCCGCCAGGGACGGGCGGCGAGGAGCGGCGGTACCGGGAGGCGGCGGCGGCCCC
>VZRR01001814.1:90210-158695 GCA_013398015.1 Oreocharis arfaki
GAGAGTCCCGAAGCGGCGGGCCCGGGCGCGGCGAGCGGGGCGTTCCGCGAGCTGCTGGAGGCCTGCAGGGATGGGGACGTGACGCGCGTGAAGCGCTTGGTGGGCACGGGCAACGTGAACGCCAAGGACATGGCGGGGCGCAAGTCCACGCCGCTCCACTTCGCCGCCGGTGGGTACCGGGGCCTCCTCTGCCCGCCCAGGGCAGTGACAGCGAGCGGGACAGGGAGGGCTCCCCTGGAGTAGCTTCGGGCAGGCGGCCTCCAGCGCCTCGGTGGTTCCGGAGTGGGCAAGCCTAAGCTGGGAGGGAGAGTGCGAGCACACTCTCTTCCCTGGCGGGGTTTCGCTACACGCTGTTGGGAGATGGGTGTTAAATTCCCTTCCTCTGGGTGAGACGAGTGGGAGAGGAGGTCCTGGAAGCATAAAGAGACTGTAAGATCTAAAAGAATGGGCAGTGATCTCTGTGTTTGGTATCCCTGGGCTGCTGCAAACTTGTGCAGTGGATTTAGGAAGCGAGAAACTGAAATTCAGGACAGAGTTGGCTTGAAGTGAGGGTTTCACGTGTGTTGTAACAGCTCAGGGACTCCTGTGATGCACGTGTACTTAATGGGAATCACTTTTGATGCCTGGTACTTTGTAACTTCTTTCATTTGGGCATGGTTGCTGGTTGATGTCTGCATCTCGTGTGGTCTGAGTAGCCTGGGGAAAGGGGTCAAGTAGAACAACCGAACTGTACAAGTCACAGATGTGTCCAGGAAAGAATACACCTCTTCGTGCAGAGAAGAGATGCCGTTGTGATCAGAGCTAATGTTATAAAAACAATTCAGCAGTAAGGTCCAACGATGTAGACTAACTGGAAGTATTACCTTTTGGCAAATAGAGCTGTAACAGATGACTGCAGTTCATAAAAAGAGTATTTCTTAGCAGGTTGTATTCTTCACTGGGGGCACAAGGCACACAGAATTCATGATAAAAGTAAAATGAAGGTCTTTTATACATCATTACTCCTGACTCAGGACTTGTACAATTGCTACATCTGTGGTCAGTCTGAGAGCTTTCTGAGGTGTGCCACAATGCTACAGAACTGGACCTTATGTAGTGAAGTGCACAGATCTTGTTTGAGCTTTGTGGTGCACTGGTACACATAAATTAAGGTAATTAACAAGTCTGTGTTGAGTGGTCAGTGTTTAAAAGCTAGCGTATGGCTCTAAAGCAGTGTTGAAATCAATAGCAAAGCGAACATTTTATGGCACAGTGTTGCCTGCAACTCTGAATAGTGCTGTACAATTTATCAGTCAGATAACACACGCTGAGATTGTATGGGTTTGTTTTCATTTTCAAAATTCAAGAGGCATTTGACAATGCCCGTAAGGGAACTTTTGGTCCTGAGCTGTTTCCTTTTCTTTCTTCTCTGATCCTTGAGCTCTATTACTGGAGCAGGACTTATGCAAGTGGAGTTTAAAACACAGCAAACTTCTGGGGTATGGAGATGGACTTAATTTTGATGGACCCTGGAACATAATGCTGGTACCAACTGCATGTGTGCATATGACCTTCTTAAAGTTTTGGAAGGCTTGAGTCTGCTCTGCTAATTTTAGATTCAGACTTAAAGTTAGACCTTGCTGCTTCCCCTAAAACTCTGAGATCTCAGGTTATGACTTCAGAAGTGGTACAAACTGTGGTGCTGAAGCTGCAGTGGTTAACTTCTGCTATGATTAGAGAAGAAATGGGCAAAACTTACTTAAGGGGGTAAGGTTTTGAGAGCTGAAATGTCATTAAGATGTTACTGTAATGGCAAGGGAAGGTGATTCCTTGTAGCATGAGGAAAATAGCGGATGAAGTTCCTGTACCTAACAAATTCCCATGTCTGTTTTTCTAGATTTAAAGACTTTTCTTAGATACCATACCTATTTTATCTGAAATCACTGCATGTCTGGTCCAAGTGGATTAGACATGTAAGAGCATTAGGCAGATTTCTTATTACAAAGATCTTGAGATCCTGCATTTTGGAAAGGCCTGTAAGCAAGCATGTTGTTTGAATGCAGCTGATCTTAAGCAGTGTATACCTGCCAGTGATGCAGTGTGTTGATTTGATCTCCTCTGTGGGCCAAAGGTAAAATAAAACTTGTTTGCTTATGAGCACAGCCATCTGCTGTGTATAGGAAGCTGTGTTTTGGATAAAAACTCATGTTTAGGAGCCATACCTAGGTGTGAATTGTATGGCCTTCACTAGGGGAGTGGGTGGTTGAGAGCGCAGTATGTCGTGTTTTAAACTGCTGTTTTTCAAACTTCTTGAAGGGAAACTCTTAGATGAATAGAGTTTCACTTCTGATGTTGTGATTTGTGAAAGAGGAATTCTTCTTCTAATTTTTTCTTCATTTCCCATTTTTGGGACTGGAGGTTTTTTTTTCCCTCCCCCTCGCATAGGGTATTCGACTTCTCCCCAGCTCAGTCTCTTTTTTCAGATGTCCTTCTTGGCAGCATTAAGTTCTTTTACTGTTATAGGGAAGGACAACTTCCCCAGTTATAGTTCCTTGTAAAAAGTACTAAGTGTGGGTTGCCTTAAGCTTTGTAAGGTTTCTGATTTGAAAATCACCTTCACGTCCTTTCTCGTGGCAGAAGGATTATAAAAAGAGGGACTTCTGAGAGCACTCAGAATCGTCAGCATATGTGTAAGCTGGAGGTAAGACAAGAGCTGAAATGTGTTACTAGTTATTTTAGAAGCTGGGGATGGGTCTAAATCTGTTTCTAGAAGTTGGAGTCACCTGTCCATTATTCTCTTCCAGATAAATTGTGCATGACCACATCGAATTCACGCAACAGTGTTGTCCACATTTTCTCTGTTTGGGATAATTGAATTGCCAGTTGAACTGAATAAAGGGGAATTGGTTCTTTACCTCTGTGTTGAAGTGTCAAGTAGTGTGCTGAATACATCTGACCTGCTTTGGTTAGCTATTAATAAGGCAGAAATTAATACTGAGGCCATATCAGGGTGATAGAGGCCTCTATTGCGAGCAGGAAGAGGTTGAGCAAAGGATCATTTTGCTTTCATCCTTCTTACTTGGAAAGGGAAAAACAGTACTGTCTCAGCTGCTGTGCTGATTGCAGGATATTTGGGTCTCTGGTACCGGTGCAGGCTTTGGATATTGTCTAGCAGCACCCACAAAGCAGGTTCTAAAGACTTGAAAGTGATTGAGTGGCTTTAAAACACACACACAAAAAAAGAAATTAAGTGGAGGTATTAATGTGTGCATAGCTTTTACATTCAGTTTATTTCAATGAATTAGCCTGCTTATAACCAAAAAAATTTTAAAAGCAACTGCGCTAAGCATGAACAAAGGTATGTTTGGCTTAACTTTTTATCCATACTGGTGGCCAAAAGCAGATATGTAGGGAAGAGTTATACACTTGCCCTCTTCATGCGAATACTTCTCTGAGTATTCCCGTTGCAGTTTGTAGCTCATCAATTGTTTGAACAAAACCCAATTTTTAAATGTTGTTAGAGGGTCATCCTGTGGTAGGGAGTTCATTAAATGAACTGTTAACTTATATTACAAGTAACTTGTTTTCTCTTGTACTTTGCACTCTCTTCGGTGGAATATTCTGTTTTCTGCTTAACAGTTCTCTTCTTCAAACTGGGTTGAATGGGACAAACTATTTCACTCGCTTGTCTTTCTACTGCATTCCTTTGATCTAAAGATGTTACCTCTTTTCCTTGAGAAAGATCTTAACTGTCATTGTTTATTTCACCAAAATAAGAACGTCTTTACTGTATTATATGCCCCTCAGTAGATGAAAATACTTGTCACACCAGTGTTTTCTGTTCTTGTAAACTGGCCTGACAATTCTGCATTTGATGGTGGTGTTGTCACATAGTTGAAAAAAATACCTTGTTTGCCAGCATAACCAAATGATTTGCATATTCTGTGTATTCTGTGTGTATGTGAGAGGTAGATTTTTTTCCTGTTGGAGAATGCTATTGACTTTTAAAAAATAGTTGTATGATTTTAGTCTATGTGATAAGGTGTCACGTGTTAGGTGTAATTTGTATGGGACATGGTGTGACTTTACTGTCAGCCTAAGATATATCCTGTGCATCATTACGTGGTTTGCAAGTTGAAGTGCCTATATTGGTTCATTGTGTTTGAAGCAGGTTGACAGTGATGCATTCATGGCTCTGTGTCATCCTCCATGCATAGCACTCACATACCAAGGCTGATTTTCTGTGACTTTTCTACCATTAATATGTCTGGATAGGGAGGACTCCTGTGAGTGTTTGTCTGAAATTACAGCTTTTTCCTGCAGCCAGCTTGGTAACAGACTTGCTTTTTCCCTTCTGAAACAGCACGGAGCCCTACAAAAGGATATATATGTATTTCCTGCTGACACCTTGGTTCATATGTTTTTGGACCTCATCCTTCCTGTAAATCATTAATAATAGCACCTCTTTCAGAAGTGACTAGGTGGATGGACCTGGTAGAAATAAGCTGAGTCCTACTCAATTTCTTCATATAGCCACAGTCATAAGCTTGTCCAGTTCCACACCCATTTAATGGGAAGTTTTTGATAATGAAGTTAGCCCCTCGAGTTCTTGTGCAACAGATTCTTTTAGTTTTACAGATGTTCTCCTTCTAGTGTTTTACCTAGGTATATAGAGAGTACTACTAATAATTGCTGGACTGTGGCTTAATGCCCGCTTCTGTACCAAGAAGAGGTAGAGGCTTCCAGGAGTGGCTTTCAGAAGTTAAGAAGCTGGAATCACAGAGAGGAGTGTTCTTGGTGATCTCACTGAAGCTCAGGCTTGGGGAAACCTGATTTAAAGTGACTTATTAAAGCATCATAAGCTTGTTTTCTTTCTGTTTATGTGTGTAGTAGTGGCAAAAAGGTGTTGGGGGAAAGCAGTTTTGTTCTAAGCATGCCTTTGCTATCACTAGTAATAACTGTTGGAAGTCTAATCACTTTGTGAAGGCTAGCATAAATAACTATACTTTTGAAAATTTCTGGAGTATACGGCTTTAATCGCGAAGGCAAAGGGATCTCACTTGGGTTGGGAAGCAGTCAGTGGTCAGAGTTTAAGAGAGCTGATCAAGTTGGTTTGTCAGCTAGCAAGCTGTTAATCATAAAAACACAAGCTGCTTTGGCATACGTAAGATAAGCAACTGCGGAGGCAGAATTGATATAAGTAGCTACTGAGTGTTCCTTGAGGGAGAGCCAGGAAATGGCAAGAAGTAGTTGGTAACTTATTACACACTTCCACTCTGTGCAGAGACACCTGAATCGACCACTCCACCTGTGGTGCAATGTACAGCAAAGTAGATTACATTGCTCTGGAAAGCTTTGCTTGAGACATCATTCTTAAACTACTGACTCGGCTTGTTGCAGTTGTCCCCTGTACTTGTCATAGAAGAGATGTTTGACCTCACAGAGGTGTTTGTAAAGCCAAGTCACTGTTTAATTCTGCCTTGTGCAACTTAAAATGGGGTTAATAATTTTCTGCTGGAATCATATGGATACAATGATGAATGTGAATTGTGTAGTCATTTAAAAAACATCCTGGCAGTCTTACAGCCTCAGAGCCTGCAAAATGCACACTTTTTAATTTAAAAAAATATGAATCAATAAATTACTGGCCTTTACTTTGAAATTCCTTCTTTTATGTTTTTGGTAGCGTTTGTGGTACCTGAACTCTGTTAGTGTCACAAGTGTATTACTTCATAGAAAGTTTCAGCTTGCTTTCTTTGTGACTAGAAACTTGTTCTCTTGAATTACCTTCTGATACTTTGTGTAACTGTGTCTCCTTCCCATTTAAAAATTCTTTGAAGGAATTTACAAGAGGATATAAATGCAAAGTCTTGGACCTTCAGTAATATTGAACCAAGTGCTCTTTTTCCCAGCTTGAAGGCTTTTCAATTTACTTAGTTAAATTGCTCAGTTTAATTGCATTCTGTCCAGTGAAGTGGCAGAAGTACAGGGGAAAGTCTTAGGGAAACAATCTGATCCCAGTGTGTGCTGTGCTAAAGCAGAGACACACAATGACTTAGCTGGGACTTCTTTCACTCTTTGCTTATAGCACAAACCATTCTGAAAAGGTCATGTGTCTTAAGAGTGCTCCTCTATCTCAAGGGCTTGTATTCCCATCTAAACTATGTTTAGTGCTCTAACAAGTGGGATTACATTTAATAAGAGCATCTTTCCAGCTTTGCTTAAGGTCCCAGTGATAGCTGCAGGTGTGCTTGACCTGTGATTATACACTTCTGTAAAATTTAGTTCCTTTTGGAGTCTTGTTCTTGAAAGCAAGCAGGTAAAAGGAGGAGGAAAACTACCTAATGAGAATCATGAATCTTCCATGTCAAGAGTCAAACTGTGCACGTAACAGCAGCTTTGCAAACGTTGGAACTGACATTTGGAGGAGTTCTTGCTATGTTGTGATAAAGTGACATTAATTGGGCGGTGGGTGAAACAGTTCAGCTGTGCTTAAACGGATCGATCTGACTGCTTGATGTATTGTACTCACCAGAGAAAGCGTTCTTCCAATTCTAGAGGGAAGTCAATTGGTTTTTCACCAAACTTTCTGAAAATTCGGCAAAGAATTGTGTCTTTTGTGACTATTAGGTATTAGGTTGTCTATAGACTATTACCATGTGAAAGCTTTTGACTAACTGAAGGGAGTTTTAAAGTGGAAACCCTAATGGGAGTATGTAATGGAGGGTACAGCTGGTGCTCCTGTTACTTTCCTTGCATCCCTCTCTCATCATTCAGCGTGCTCAGTCCGTTGCCTCTTGTTCTTTTGGTCAAATGCCACAAGAAGAGGTGGGACAGCTCACAAACGCAGAGCAGGATGTGATGGGAGAGCAGAACACGTTGTAGTTGCAGTAGTAGTAAGCATTTGGTGGTGTCTTTGTGTGCCATCTTCCCCAATGGCATTTTAAATTTTTATTTAGCTTAATTTTCAGGCTGCCAGCTTGCTACCTAAAGCTTTTTTTCCTCACTTTCACCCTAAAGTGACAGGTATAAATTGAAAAAAAGACAAGAGTACATCATTGGCAGAGAACTGGTTAAGTGGTTTTCTATGGGTTGTTGTGCTGGTCACTTGATTTATACAAAGCTGTCATAGCTATGTCCAGCTCCTGGCTTTCACTAAGCCTCTGTCTTCATTTGTTCCTGTGAGGTAACTGGAGAAATGAAGAGTCAGTCAGTCCCTAGAATTTTTGTCTTTTCTTTGATTTGGCTGATGACTGTTTCACTCTTAAATTACAGATGTTACTTTGCTAGTGCATTTTTATAACGGGATTACTACTTCTTTTCTCTCGGGGACAATGTTTTTTGAGGTACTGCAACTTGCTGAAACTTCTGAATTGTGTAATGAATCTAAAATGAGGGCAAAGCTTGTGCATTTTACCTGTGTAAAGGTTTTTACAGACGTGTTTTACCTTATTAAAGGGACCCTGTCCATGAGTGTGCTTTGGAAGCTGACAGATGAATCTCATCAAAACAAGTCCTTTAAGTGGGACTCTTCTCTGTGGTCACCCTGGTTGTGGATGTTTTCTGTAGGAACCTTCTGTCGGATTGTCTTTTGGGATCTTTGATTACAGGTCCTTTCTTGGGAACTCTTCCTTAGACTTTGGAAATTAAAGTTGCACTGGAAATATGCAGGAATAGGGTTTTAAAAGTAATCTTAAATGACATCAAACAGGTTTCTACAGCTTAAGCTGAACTGGATATGCTTCATAAGTCACAAATGGCTTTGCATGTGTTTTGGTTTATTTCTTTACAAAAGATGACCCTGACTCAGACACTGCCGAAATTTTGGTAGCTACAACTGCTTTATCAGATTGGGTCATGGATCATTTTGAAGTCTTTCTAGCACTTTATCAATTAAACACATTAGATTTACTGTTGGTGGTGGGTAAGCTATTCCTATAATTGATTGCTCTTTCTCTGAAAGATGGTTGCTGTAGTGGGATAAAATCACAGTAATCTCTACAGTGCTTTTTAAGGACTGAACAAAAGACGTAATTCACCAAAAACTGTAAGAGTGTTTATTGCTGGCATTTCTAGAGATACCCTTATCAATATACCCATGTCCAGCAACATCTTGAAGAAATGTGTGTGTAGTCCTGAAACTTAACAATTTGAAAAGGAATCTTGGATTTCAGGTATACTTAGGTGGTTTTTCCTTGAGAGACAAGAAGTACATGTAAACCAAATGCTTAAGCAGCTTCGGCACTGTTTTTAATAGTCCAATTTATAAAAACTAAAGTCTATTAAAATGCGCTGATTTTCTGTTTAGTTGAAAACATCCTTTTAATTCTTGTCTTGTTCAGTTTTCCTTTCCCAGTCAAATGAACAATATAAATGTGGGAACTTTGAGGGCTTACTTCTTGGTCCTTGTGTCCCAGGCCTGTTATCTTTTACCAGATATTCTTTGGTTTTTGTTGCACCCATTTAAGCTGTCACTTTCTATATGGAGACTTACAGGTGATGTGTCTTTACTGCTTTATAACAGAAACAAACAAAACATTGAGTTTTCTTTCTGGAAGCTGCAGTGATTTACAGTAGCAGTGGCCTTGCTGACAGTTCAGTTAACGAAAACTTGTCTTCTGATAGCAGTCTTGTCATGATAAATAAATATAATTCATAATAATGCCAGCTTTGATCCACATGCTTCTGTTTCTGTAATGTAATTTCTATTTCTAATGGACGGTGATCAGTATATAACGTACCAGAAAGCACGTGGTGTGCATCTGCAGTGGTAGACTAAAACTGTATTGCTGACTGGGTGCCAGTTTTCCTGCTGCTGGTGTGGCTCAGCAGCTTGTGGAGCAGCTGCTGAACTGCTGTTTACCCTACGTGTTAGAGAAAACCCCCTTTGGTCTCTGCTCAGTGTGCTAACTGTAATTTTTAATGGTCCAGCATCTCTGCTGCGAGCAGCTGAGTGCTCTGTACAGGGGGGATGGGGGAATGCTTACAACTATCAAAAAGTGACCTCACTGGAGCCCTTGAACTGTGTTACCATGGGATTAACCAAGGAGTGAACTGCTACAGTCTCTCCTAGAACTGAGTGTCTGGCTGTGTGTCATGCGTGAGTTGGTGCCTGCTACGGAATTGATGCGTTTTGAGAACTGTTTCTGTCACTGTTTCAGCAGCATTTGCTGTACCTGAGTTATGTGATCATCTCAAGGAGAACTGACAGCTTCTTTGTTGCTTCCCTTGAACTTTGTCTTCTAGAAATGCAATAATGTCTTTAGTTATGGTTTTGATTGTATTTTGTGGAATTAATACAATTAGCACCACTTTTCTGGAACTGCACTTGCTGCAGGATTTAATTCTGCTGTTTCATAAGCGCAGTTCATACATGTAAGATTCTTAACCCCTAGTCTGTTCATGGTACATGTGATTATCAGAAGAGACAATAACTGTTGATGTGACAGTCTTTTAAAATCTCCAGTGGCACTGCTTTTAGCCCTGAGGTTTATAAGAAATGCAATCCAATGTTTGAGATGCAACCTAGTACAAAAATGATCACTTCTGTTTTAGTTCAAACTGTCCCTCTTGAGCCTGATTTTTGTTCCTGTCCTCTAAGGTAGGGGGTCTCCAAAGTAGAATATGCAAACTATTTTGCTGGGGTGCAGGAAGAAAAGCTATTTTGTACCATCAATAGTATCATAGAAATTTAAAAACAGTATTTCTTTTATCTTAATCTCAGCCTTTCAAAGTTCCTATTTTTGTGCATGTTTATAATTATGTATTAATGCAGTCGTGCATGTATATGACTTCTAAATATATATACATTGGGGATGCATGCACAAAAATATTTTTACTGCTTGGTGTGTGCAGTCAAAAGTTCAGAGACTGCTGAACGAAGACATTTGGGGCAATAGGAGGCAGATTTGGATAGTAGAATGTTTCCAGGTTCATTGTGGACAACAAGCTAAAGGTGTCAGAGCCTGGTACGCTGATGCCAAATTTTGAAGTGTGTTAGTTTAATGATGCTGGCTTTGTGGTGATGTCTTCTCTGGTCATAACAGAGGCTGCGTTCCTAGGCTGAGACCTTCCTGAGGTGTTATTTCCCAGCTGAGGTCTCAGGTCTGCCTGTCTGTAATGCCTTGGTCTGTCAGTTGGAAGTAGGCAGACTGTTTGTAAAGGAACAAGAACGTAGTTTGGGTTGAGATAAGGTTGTTCTGCTTAAGCACTGGCAGTGTCCTTCAAGGACACACAAGAGATTTTCTCCAAGATGAAGACCTGTTCCAAGAGATAGTGTGTAAGATGCTTGCTTTAGGTATATACAGATTATGTAATGTTTTAAAATTCATAATAAGCTTTTCTTGAAAAAGAATGAGAAGCCTTTGTAGAACTTCTTAATGAGATAGAGTGGCAGCCAGGCAGGCTGTAATACAGCACCATTCAGCTCTGTCTTGACTATAAGTGAATTGTCCAACTGTTGTTTGAGCAGGTGAATAGAGTCTGACTTTATGGTGAAATGAACCAAGAAGTAGATGAGGGACATGAATAATGTACACTGAAGCAAGAGTGAACGGTTTTAGGTACTAAATCATGTTGTTTTGCCAGCCAAATGAACAGAAATATGTTCTCTTGCAGGTTTTGGAAGGAAGGATGTTGTAGAGCACTTGCTGCAGACAGGAGCCAATGTTCACGCTCGTGACGATGGAGGACTGATACCCCTGCACAACGCCTGCTCCTTTGGTCATGCAGAAGTGGTCAGTCTGCTGCTGTGTCAGGGGGCAGACCCAAACGCTAGGGACAATTGGAACTACACTCCTTTGCATGAGGCTGCTATCAAGGGGAAAATAGATGTGTGCATTGGTAAGTGTCTGTCACTTGCTAGGTTGCAATTTGACCTGATTATGTTTTGTGAAGCTGTAATTGTTTATGTGCTGAACTTGGGAGGAAAGATGTTGTTTGTTTTAAAAGCTAACTACTTTTAATCTAGCAGGTAGGTACAGTGGTAGTAATTTAACTTTTTCTTGGTCTGTAATACAAGGTTTGTGGAACTTGCATCAGAAAAACTAGCTTGGAGAGATTGGATGAAGTCTCCTTGTTGGTTAAATTACAGTATTTAAAATCTGAATATGTAGGTTTGTCCTTCTTGGTTGCTGTCAAGAAAACTAGCTTTACTAGATAAAGTCTTTGCTTTTTTGGCTGCTCAATATGTTGTAGTTGTGGTTAGGAAGATGGTAAACCTTTCATTCTATGCCGTATAGAGAAATAATTTGTCCTTTGGAGCTTTCCAGTAAATTTACAGGACTCCATTGTTCAGTGGTGATCTGTCTTCAGTATGTGTTTTGTAGCCTGGAGCCAAAGCAATTTCAAATAAAATTGAACACTTCAACCATTTACAATTTGTTGAGAACATATAAAGAGCTTTTCAGTCAGGATGTCTTTAACTTTTGTGGTTTTTCTCAGTGTACTTAGTAGTACTTTGTTTCTAAATGGGAACTTCTATTTTTTTTTTTTTTTACACTCAGAGCAGTTTCTTGAACTTACACTCTTAACATCTACTAACTTGAATAAAATTATCTGCTGAGCATTTCTTTTTAATCAAACATACAAAGAAAAGCCTGACTTTTAGACACTTCAGTTAAGATTATGAACTGTAAGTTCTGTATGTTATTTAGATGACAAGACACAATTTTTGACTTTCAGATAATGTTTCTTTTTCTGAAAGTTTTACATAGAATTCCTTCAGAGAAGCCTGCAAAACTTGAAGAACAAGATCTTGCATTAGCCTCATTGCAATATTTAAGTAATTACTTAAGAATAAACACCAGAAATTGAGTGAAAGAAAATTGGAGGAAACAGCAGAATAAAATTTTTCAGTCTGTTTCTTCTTTTTACAAGCAGTGTGCTGGATCCATTTAATCTCTGTATGCAAGGTAAACCATGGAGAATAGTCTATAGAAATTGAATATAGTCGATTATGCAGCAGTATGTGGGAAGAGATCCATTGATATAGTAAGTTCCAGTAACAGTCTACTATGGCAATGTTGAATGGAAAAGTAAATTTAATTCTGGTCAGTAACTGGAGTCTAGTATGAGACTTTAAGGAAATAATTACTTTGTTCTGTTTAGTGCTAGAGTCAGCCTGATTTTGGGAACTGCTGACTGAAAATCCAAATTAAATGGAAGAAAGTTTGACAATTAGAGGCTGAATAGAAAATTGACCTTTTGCTTTGGAGGTTTTTTGCTTTGGAAAAGATTTGTCTTTTTCGGTTTTTGAAACCTTGTGTTAAAGCAGGAGAGGGTGCAGCAGTGTGCTTTGATGTTTATAGATAAGATGGAAGATGGTTGTGACAGGTTTTAGGATTTGGCAGGGCAAGACAGCATGGCTAGTGTTGCTTTGGGTAGTTTGTCTAAAGGCTTTGTTACTCTGGAGGAGCTGGGGCAGGTCAGATCAAGAGGCAGATTAGGTGATACATCCATTTTGATGTACAATGCTGGTAGTAATTTGAAATTATTTAGATCTAATTTCTATAATCAAAGAACTTATGGTACCTTTAAAGTTCACTCTTAATTCATCAAGAAGTTGTGGGCTTGGTGAAAGGAAGTACTGGATTAAATTTATGGCTTGTATTATACAGAACTTCGTTCTGTATTCTGTGCACAGATTAGATCTGTGACTCTAAATGTTGATGCTAGACTTAGGGTATGATCCATGTATATGTAAATGTTCAGCATGTGGTACTTAATGATCAAAACCCAAGGCTCTTCTGCTGACTGGAGCAATTTTAGGGTTCCTTGGAAGCAGTGAGCAAGCTTGTAGCACTACATGCAGTTCTTTTCCAGTCTGCCTGCAAGTAGCTCTGTAGGAATTTTGGGGCATTTTTTTGTAATTTATTTTAAGCAAGCAAGAATGCTGCTGTTGTGCTTGGTTTAGTTACAGTTATCCATGTATGTTGTACTTCAGTCAGGTGTTTCATTTGTCAGGGTGAGACACCAAAGGCACTGTCACCAGGTTAGTATGTACTGTGGTATGATGCTACTTTGGGATTTAGCTGATCCTCCAAAACTGATAGGACGTGAGTATAGACAAAGAAGTCTGTTCTATCATGTTTGCAGTGATTTTGCAATTTGTATCTAGTGGGCAAGCATGTTTTGCTGTCTTCAGCAAAATTCCTGTTTCTTTCTAGCAGTTTTATATAAGACTTATATTTTAAGGTCTTCAGCTTTAATTTTGAAGTCTTTTGAAGGAATGCGTTATACACAGGGATAATGCAACAATGATTGTTTGAATTCTTACTAGGAATATTTGAATAGCTTTTTGCAATACATTGTACAGTATTGCTATTTATACCTTAAGTGTATACTGTTGCAACTGATATGATAGGAACTGTTAAAAAAATAGGTCTGTTAAAAAAATTTAAAATTCAAAGAACGCATCTTTGGAGCGCTTCTTTTTGAACAATCAGGGCATGCTTTTTAAAAAGCATTGATTGAAGAACAGGAAATCCTGATATAAACTAGAATTTTTTGCTGAATTTTGATACCTGTTTGAAAAGTGATAGACTGTGCAGGAATTAGTCATCCAACCTCATTTTTGGCTACCTACTCTTGGCATCTTCTTCCAATTGATACAATGGGTGGGGATTTTCCACTTTATCTTTTCTCCTTTGCTTCCTCTGTGCCACTCCAGCCTGCATGTTTTCTTTATCACATCTAGCATAGAACACTTTTTTTGGTCACTTTACCAGTCAAAAAGGGAAAAAGTGATAATTGAACAGAGTGTGGAGATGCAGCACATTGATGAATAATGATTTTTCAGAGAAAAACTCAAGGCATTGAAGCATGGTAGGAAGACCAGTGAAAGACAGGTAGTGACTCCAGCAATAGAATGCTCTTGTGTCTAGCACAAGTGTTGGAATGGAGTGTCTATACTTGTGCTAAAGGTACTGTGGGTGCTCAGCTTCTGTGCTGAGTTTAGAGTAATGGGTACAAACCCTGCCCCCGGGAAGCTTGTGTAGAAATAAGAAGTATACACAAACTGATGAAAACTCACCAGGCTGTGCACCCAGGAAACTGTAAGACACCAAATGGCTGGTGTGAGTTCTTTTTCTTCTGTTTTACTGATTGCATATTGCAGTCATAGGACAGTGCAGGGAGAGAAGTTGAATGTGCTGAGTTTGGGAGGAGTATTGGCTCTCTTAGGTGGCAGTCACTTTTGTGTTCTGGGTCTGGAAGTGTAGCTCTCAGTAAGCAATACTGAACTGGTTTGCTGTCCATCTCTTGCAATATATTCAGTCACTGCAGATCTGTTTAGTTGCTAAGTAATTACATTTGAAAACATTGTTTGCTTTATGTAATCAATTTTTGGACTAAATTTGCTGAAGCACTGGAACCAATTGTTAGTGTCCTCTGGTATTTATGACTTCTAGGATTGCTTTATCTGTCTGGAAGATGTATTTTCAGTGTCTGTGAACTGCTTCTAGAGCTAATGAAAAGTGGTTTTGTTTCTCAGTGTCATATTTTGTCATGGAGGAGTGGATGAGTGGTGAACTCTGCAAAGTGCGTTTGGAGGAATGCTGTGACGTCAGGGTAGTGACTGTTCTGCATGTTGGGCTGTGGAGGAAGAGTTACCTATTTCTTCAGTCTGACTGCATTATAGACTTCCAGATGAAGATCCACGTAGCTCCTTTTTTTCCAGAAATAACATGTAGCTTATGGTGCTTGGAGACTATAAATGCCTTAAACGTATCCTTCTTTCTCACGGCAATCAACAATTTAGGAACTTGATAAAGCAGAGGCTGCATTTGAACTGTGTTGCGTAGCAATTTGTCTACAAAATTCCTTAAAGCTCTCATTCGCTTCTTAAATTCTGCCATACTTTCGGCTTTGAAGGTGTTCTGTGGTAAGAGAATTTTACAGTTTAAGTGTCTTGCTGAAAGAAAACAACCCTGTCTTTTTTTGAAAACATTATTCTTGATTACTTGATGACTTTTATTGCAAGCTGTTCAGGTCTTTCATGAGAATTAGTGAGCAATCATTTCTGTTTGCAGTTTCCATGTCATTTGTGATTTTATAGATCTTTAACTTTTTTTCTTCCCTCAAATGTCTCTTTTCCAAGCTGAAAAACATAATCTTCTGTTAAGTTATCCTGTTGAATATTTTGGTATTTCTGTCTCCTGCCTTCCTCTGCCCCCAGCCATTTTTTTTTTAAGGGTGAGTGGTTGTATGGGGGGTATGGACACCAAAAATGGGTGAAGTACGTTTATAGGGTAACCTAATTTTCTTTCTGGTGTGGTTTTCTGGTTGCTGAGCACTGCATGGGAGTAGCTTCAAGGTAGTTCCTGTGTGCTAAAGCTCCTTTAAAACTATTTGTGTAGCATGGCTGGTTTTTTTGTTTTTGTTGTTAAAAAAAAAAGAGGGCTAAAAATAACCTTACAGAAGCTGTGCTTTTGCGGTTTGTCTGGGTTTGCTTTGCCCTCCAGTGTGTTTGTTTCTGCAGAAGCTGTAGCTGTTCTCGCAGAGATTTTTTTTTCCCCATGTGGATCTTCAGTTAAGTGTTGATATCTGTAGGACTGCTAGGCTAAATATTATCTCAGGTGTCATACACCTGCTTAGTGTTAAAGGGCATCCTTCAAAATACGCAAACACAGGCATCTTCCATGGTGATGCCATGATTTATGGATCTGAACATACAGAGTACTGTAGTAATTTTAAGGAAATGAAAAATTGTATCTACTGAAAAGCTCCTTTCATCACTGCACAAAGCTGTAAAAGTTTTTGAAAATCACTTTTAGCCCATGCAGTGCTGAAAGGATCCATCCAGAATTACTTAATATGACTTGAGACTAGTGTTTTTACTGGCTTCCTCGGGCTAGTTGTAAAATCTACTGCAGAGATCCTGCGGCATGATGAATTTACTGTTCCAGTGCTATGAAGTGACCTCTAATGGTACTGTCAAGGTGCATTTGTCTCTTTTTGACCAGAGAACTTCTGTGTGGGTTGATTTTTTTTTTCATTTACCCTTTTTGCACTTGAAAGATACAACAAGCAAGCAAGCTAAAACTTTTTTAAGCTAACAGCTCTTCTGATGTATAGGTCCTGCCCTTAATATAAGGATCGCTATTATTTAAATGTCTCTTTGTAAGCATGTCGAAACATTCCTCACCCTGCTGTGCTTCCTCACAACTGAGGAAGGAGAAGAATTCGTTAGTTACTACTTTCTGCTAGTATGCATGTTTTGACTGAAAGATGTGGAGGGAGTATTATGTGAACTCTTTCTGTAGGGCAGATAAACCTGTTAGGATTTAAAAAAAAAAAATCTATGAAAGGTAGTTTATGGATAGAACTAGCACACAGTAAACCTTAAAGGAATTGTAGAAATGGTAAAATCATTGAACTACTAAAAATCATTGAACTACTAAAATCTTTGAACTACTCGTTTGTTTGGTCACCTTGCAAAGAAGGCATGTATAGCAAATAGTAAAATTATTGCAGTTTATGGTATTTTTGTCCCAAGAGATTTTATAATGCTCAAAGTGTTTTGCCTTTCAAGCAGAGGAATCATATTACTGTAAAAGTTAAAGCAGTGTCTGATTTTACTACCTGAAAAATAATAATAATTTTAAAAACCCCACAGCAACACAAAAACATAGGAAGTGCTATCAAGGAACAAAATTGTGTAGCAGCCAGTTCTTTTTGGAGGTGGGGTGACAGGGAGAAGATTTGCTATCTTAACTGAAAAATAATTACACTGACTTAGATTTATCCACTGGATAGACAGTAGCCTGTAAGAAGACTAGTAGTAGCTTCTTAATAGGAATTAGAGGGGATATTGGTAATTGAAGTCCATTGGGATCTGGTTATGCTGTTTGTTCGAGTAATGTACTGAATTCCTGAAGACTCTCTTGGAGAACTGGTATTCTAGAAGGAAGCTTATCTTCAAAGAGGCATCCTGGATATCTGATGTTCAGAGGCTTGTAAAATCATTGGAGAATACTCTCAAGTAAGTACTTTCAAATACTTAGTGTAAAATATTTTAACTATTGCTGTTGTGTATATCAGAAGATGTGTAATATTGTTTCTATTCATGCTTTGACTTTTGAACTTGTGAGTTGGAGTACTACTGTTGCTGACTGTTCGTAGAGTATTGTGGGGAAACAGTGACTTGTATTTAAACTTTTTAAAGTTGCACAGAAGTTTAAAGAGCTTTAGACTGTTCTTGTGTACCAGAACTGTGAGCTTTGCTCCATTAGGAGGATGTGAATTAATCCCTACAGTGTGGAGCTTTCCTATCTCTTAGTTGTAGTTAATATTGATGTAAGAGGAAAGATACCTTGTGATTTGATAAGCTTAACCACAAGCAGTCCTTGTTAACAGCATGCATCTATTGTATGTCCCAGTATGCAAAATAAAAATACTGGCTATTCATGATAATATTTGCTATTCGTTTGATACTTATCAAAGCCAAATCAGTTGTTGTGGAAGCAGGGTCATCATACTATTCAAGTTAGGAATTATTTTGGTCTGTTTCTGCTCTGTAAGTTATAGCATTTGTTTGGAACCTTGCTTTTTTGAGTAGCAAAGTGGTTTTAAATTGGTGCATATACAGTGGCTCAGACACCTAATATGCTTCTCCTCTTATACTGTTTCTTCATGGGGTCTTTTTCAAAGGAACCTTGTGTGATAGCAAACACAGGATGGAAATTCCATGTTTTAGCTTGAGTGGAAGAATACTTTTGTTGTCTCAATTAAGTACTTGCTCCTGGTTTTAAATAGTTTCATGTCCTCTAACTGCTTGTTTAAGCTATATTAGCTTCTAAATGTTAATATTCATCACAGAAATTAAAGCCTCGAGGGCTGAGTCTTACATTTTTTGCATCTGCAGTGTAGTTGAGTAGTCTGTAGTTCAGAGGTGCCCTCTTGAAAGAGACCTGAGAATAAGGCTGCCTTCTCTATGAGCTGGTGGGGGTGGAGGAACCCACGACTGAAATCATACATTACATTGGTAATTGGGAGGCATTGTAATACTGTTGTCATGGTAACAATGGACTGGAGCGTAAGACAACAGGGCTTTTGTCGAAAGTGGCAACAGAAAATGGTTTGGGGCATTCTGCCATGGCTTATACAACTGCAGTGCTCCCTGGTGGACTTGGGCAGAAAGACGTGAGGGAAATGGATCAGTTCCTGTATGTGAAGGATACCTCTTCAGTGTGTGACATCTGTATGCGGGCAAGTCTGTTATGGAGTGTAGTCTCCGGGAGCTGCTGCACGCTGGTACCTGTGCATGTGTAGCTGTGACAGACAATTCTGGAGGAAATCTCTCTGAGCGGTGTCAGTCACACGTATGTACCCAACAAAGAAATGTCTTGGAGTGCAAGGAACCTTGAAATAAGTGGATCATTGATGCAAGGTGAAAGTGCCAAACCACAACATTTTTTTACGAGGACTAAACATTGAGCTGGATTAATCCTCAAGTTAAACTCTCTTCAGAAACAAAATCAACAGTAAACTTTAGAGCAGGAAGGATGATGCTTTGTACAAATCAGGTGAAAAGAAGCCTTATTTCATGTGAGGAAGTCTTGTCTGCAGGGTTATGCCAATAAAATGTCTTGTCTCCATATCGGGAACTAGTGGTTTTGAAGGCTTGTAAAGCCTGTCATGTTGCTGTGTTGCTTATGGTCCTTAAGGCTATTGTTTAGATTATGGTATTTGTCTTGCTAAAAGTTGATTGAAATTCAGCCTCATGAAAATAGGTTGAAAAGGATTGCCTTGCTGAGATTTAATGCAATGCATAATTTGAAAGCTGTCTTTCCTTCTGTTAGGTTTGAATTGTATTGACAGTTAATATGTTATGACCTGTCTGTAAGTTTTAGACTTTTTCCCAGTCCTATTTATTTTTCAAAATTCAGGTGTCAAGAAAATTACTTTTTTCCTTGTTTGTTTGCTTGGCACTGGAGAGTCTGTGGAGGACGAAGAAAAGAGTAATTTATTTTATGGTATTTCTTTACAAGTTTTTGTCAAATCAGAATCTGATTTCTTGCAGTGAAGGAGGTGGTATGATAGCATGCAAACACTACTGGAAAATTTGCTGTAGAGTCCTTCTGGGAAGTTAAGGTCTTCAAAAGTACTGATGTTAGCTATTCGTAAATTGAGAGGGAGGGGAAGAAGTTGCATATCATTCAGCACAGGGTAATAGAACAGATGGTCCTCTTGCAGACCCTGAAACTGCTTTCAGATGTCCAGTATCAATTTAGAGTGGCTTTCTAAATATCTTGCAGAAATAATTAATGTTACAGGACAATGCTTCTGATTACTGTAGCAATATCCCCTTTTAGCTTCTCAGCGGAACCATGTGGTCCTTAATGCAGTTCATATGTGGTTAAAAACCATCTGTAGATATATGTGTAGATGTTAAAGGCATAAATGAGTGGAGCAAATTCTAGCAGAGTTCTCAGATGTTACCTTAGACTAATGGAAAACATTGATTAAAGTATTACTACAGGATGTAAAGGTCTTACTTTTTAAATGTGTAGGCAAATAAATCTTTGAATTGCACTTTGATATAGTGAATAAAGGAAGATGTCTCTTTTAAATGATTTGATATTTCTGTAAAGCATGTAAAGCAAGTGTGCAAAATGAACTGTGGATGCTTGAAGCCTGCTGAAAATACTGAACTCTTGACTCTTGGTGGTCTTCACTTCAGCCTTTCCTGCAGCTAGTACTCATGATTGATAAACACAGACTTCTGTTATTCATTGTTTCACTGTGTTTATACAAATGCACCATGCAGCAGCAAGGCTGAGGTTTCTGATGTGAATCCTGCTATTTGTGCTGCTGTGTGTAGTCTTTGTGTTTTGCTGATGTCTTGTCCAAGCAAGCAATACTGAGCAGTTCCTTGGTAAGACACAGTACACTTGACCAAACTGTAGTATTGGATACTGAGCTTATATGATGAGGGGTGCAACAGGAACAATTTGTTTTTATGTTCTTGTTTGGGGTGATACAAGGATGACACAGGACATGGGTGACCTGGGAGAAGAACCCACTCAGACTGATATAACATGCATCGCTCCCTAGCGTGAGACCTGTAGCATTGACGATATCTCACCTGACAGATTGAGATTTTTGCAGTGTAGAATATTTGCTTGTCAAGGACCTAGTGCTAAATACGCTAAGACTTGCACTGCTCGCTATCATCATGGTGGTGAGCAGTTCTAGGGCTGCAGGAAAAAAAAAAGTATATAACTCTGGGCTTTAAAAATCGACAGCAATGTTACTGTTTTACTTACTAATGTGATCTAAGATAGTTGCTGGGGAAAGTTTACAAGGCTGATATATGTAGTACCGCTGTTTAGTCAGTTGTTAGTTGAGCTCTAGGTCTGCTTGAATTTAGTATATTCTTAGCTTCCTCATTTTACTTCATAAACAGAATTTTTGAGAATACTTGTGTCATCTGGCTAACCTGTAGCTTTAACCACATTTTCCTGGACTAAACAAGTCCTAAGATTTCGTATGTTACTTGTATTTCTTAAACATTTGGTAGCTATGTTATGGACTAATGATGAGTTTACAAAATTGATGCAAGGTTTAAGCTTATGCAAAATATGCAAAAGTTATTTTACATTTTGGGATTTCTTTAATATAAAGAGTTTTAGCTCTTAATCACATCAAAATGTCACTCTGTGTGTGCCATAGGGTGTGTGACTAAGACACCATCTGTGACTTGTGTACTGTTGAAAGCTGGTAGGCACTGAAATTCACCTCTGGAAAGGGAGGAATGTGCTTGTGGAATGTGACAGTTGTTTTGGGGTTTGGTGGTTCGTTTTGTCCTCATCTTGTGCTCGCCTCACTGAATGGTGGGATGAGAGCTGCTGCTAGGGTTTAAATCCTTTCAATTAATGTTTTTACAGATGCTTTTCTGTTTTGGAAAAATGGTAGATCCCGGTCAGGGTCTAAGAAACTTTTAAGATCCTTTTGTTCATGTTGATTCTCTAGTGTTAGATTTTGTTGCACTGGCAAATAGGGCCTTCTGATAGCCACACAGCTAATTTCACATGCAATCTATGACTTGATTTCCACCAGGACTTTTTTCCCCTCAAACTTCACCTGAAAGAAATAGTTAGCTTACACAGGAGATTGGAATTCATCTTAGGTTTCTCTTAGCTCTCCTCCATTCCTTTTCCTCTTAGGATGCTGTTTGTTGACCTGATTTGCCTCGATGGCTGCTTTTGCTTTTCAAGGACTCTGAAAGCAGGGCTCTTAATCTGTCAAGTGGGATGTCGGGATTATAACTGACATTTATTTGAGTAAAACGTGAAGTAGAAAGGTGAATTCGTTCAGAGAAAAGTTAAATTGGGACCAAGCAATGAAGATTTGTCCTAAAAGCAGCTTTCAGGTTGGAATATAGATGAAAACATAAATTGCTCAGACAGTAGGGCAGGGCAGCAGTTAAGATTTCTAGCTGTTCAATATGGTATATTAAACCAAATGCTTAGAAGCTTAAGTAGTTGCAGAATTGTTGCTTGCAAGGAAAAGGGTTGTGATTTAGTTGTTGCATAGTGAGTCCTCAATCCATACCATCTACAAATGGGCTAAATGGTTTTTGTTAGATTTTTTTGAAGCTCTTTTGATGAAAGGGTCTTCTATTTCATTTTGTACACTTAACAGTATATGTGTTCCAGATGACTACTTGAACACACTTAGATGTGATTCTTAAACCCCTTTGTGAAAGGGCCGCAAATTGAAACTTGGGAGGTTCCTTCTGAACACCAGGAAATGCTTTTTGCCATCAGGGTGACCAATCACTGGTTGCCCAGAGAAATTGTGGAGTCTTCTTCTTTGGAGATACTGAGAAGCCATTTGAACAGAGTCCTGGGCAACTGAGTGTAGGTGGCTCAGCTGCAGCAGGGAGGATAATCTACAGAGGTCCCTTTACCCACCATTGGTTCATGACTCACTTTGTTCACTGTGATTCGGTGTTAAAGGAGTGCGTGTGCATGGCTGCAAATAAATGGGATTAAATAAATACTTAGTGTACTGTCTTTCATCACTTATTAGCTCAATGAAAGGTTTTTTGGTTTTGTTCTTTTTTTCTTTTTTTTTCCTTTGGGTTGTTGGGGGTTTTTTTGGTAGCTGAAGCTTCTAGAGTTCTTGCATTTTGCAGGTTCATTGTGGAACTCCCAAAGTTTCCTTTATACTTCCTTTACACAGCTTTTTGTGCAGATAGTGTTCTTGGAGGAGGTGTTTTGGTATGACAGCACTGTGTCTTGCATGGTGTAAAAAAACTACAAACAAACAAAAGAACTGCAATTGCACTTAGGTTTTGAGGTTGCTTTCTAGAAGACTGCATTCTGCATGACCTGCATATACTTTTGTTCTCACTCTTAGCTGGAATGGAAAATTTTAGCTTGAAAAGTGTTACATCAAAAAAATGGAACAGGAATATTTACTTCTTTAAGTCCAGGCAAGATCAAGGCTTTGAATTGCTGTTCATGTAGGCTGAGCAATCTACTAGCTCCTTCGCTGAGGGCAGAAGGATGTTATCAGCCTCTGCTGTGCTGCCTACAGGCTCTGAAACTTTCTGCATGTTCTTTCCTTCTGTGCATATTTAATCACAGGTAGGCAGAACTGGCATACCAGGGAGCAATTTTGTAGTGCTTCCTACATACAGAAAACCAGTCATAGTTAAAATCGCTGAGTGAGTAAGGTTGGAAAGGACCACTGGAGATGATCCAGTGCAACTTCCCTACTCAAGCCGGATTCCCCACAGCATGTTACTCAGGATTTTGTAACTCGTGATGCACCTACTTATGGGGAAAGATTTTAAGGCATTCAAGGAGGGAGGAGGGAACCTTTCAAAAGAGTATCTTCTTTCCCTGCTGGAAGAACTCTTGCTGTGGCTATGGTACTTGTGGTTTTGGTTGTCTGATTCGGATTCCTTCCCCTTACCTTGGTTTGATTAGATAAATCTGATCTCTGGAACATCTAGTGCCAACTTAAATCTAGAATGCATTGAAGTCTTGCAGGACATTGAGAAGTGAGGTTTATGCTATGTAGATATGGACAGGGAGTCAGGTTGTCTTGCTAAGAGGTTGAAACTTCATTGAGCAAAATCTGAAAGTACTTCTGGGGTGAACAAGGACTGAGACGAAAGAGTCTTTCTGAAAAAATTCAGAGTTAAGTTAAAATCCCTTCAAAGTGATGCTTTGTAATTTTCTTTTTGTCTAGCTCCTTTTCCCTTCAAAACAAATAAGCAAAAAGGTGGGAGACCTTGTTCATGATGCTTCTTTGTTTTCTTACTGCTGCCTTGAAGCCTGTTCCTGTGAATTGCTCAACTGAGCTGAAGGAACCTGATCTCTAAGTGTTGTTTCCACTTAATCTTTTACTGGGCCTCTGCTCAATTTGGTATTGCATCCGGTTACTGTAGGAACTAGTGCAGTTTCCGCAGCATATGGATTCATGAGAACCTGCCTTTCAAAAACCACATCTGTGTCAATAAAGGGAGATACTTGATATGGCTATCCTCTGACCCTGATGGACCAAATGGTCATTTTAGCTGTAAAGCAAGAAATGCTTCTGCTAGGAGAGCCATATTCCGAGCTGTGTGTATTGTCTCATCCCACATACTGAGTGTGTCCCCCCCCCACCCCCAGTTGCTGCAATTGTTTATCTAATAACAAGGTAACAGAAACGTGCAAGCAGGTACTGTTTTTATCCAGATTACATCACAATTGGTCAAAGTAGCATTTTTAAACTAGAGGTAGCTTTCTTTCACTTGAAAATGACCATTTAAGACCATCTCTCTGTATAAATTTTCAATCTGTGGATCTCCAGGAACTGGCCTGCAGGGTTACAATCATAGAATGGTTTGGGTTTGAAGGGACCTTTAAAGATCATGTAGTCTGCATCCCCTGCCATGGGCAGGGATAGTGTTCACCAGATCAGGTTGCTCAAAGCCCTGGGCAACTTGACCTTGAACACTTCCACAACTTCCCTGTTCCCGCCTTGCAAGAAGTTCAGGTGGATGACATCTGTAGCTTTTCCTCTGTCAACTGATGCAATCATTTCATTGTGGAAGGCTACCAAGTTAGTCAGGCATGATCTGCTCTTTCTGTCTCAAAGCAGCTCTCTGTCTTCCATGTGTTTTGATGTGTCTTCTAAAGGAGTGTTCCATGATTTTACTGGATGTGGGGTGAGGCTGCCTGGTTGGTAGTTCTCAGAGTCCTCCTTTTTACCTTTTTTCAAAATGGGTCAGATCTTTTCCTTTTTCCGGTTGCTGGGGATTTGCCTTACTGCTAAGACTTCTCAGATATGATTGAGAATTGCTTGGGCATCTCAACATCAGCCAGTTCCTTCAGGACCCTGGGATACGTCTCACTGGGTCCCATGGACTTATGTTCAGGGATCTCAGGTGGTCTTGAACTTAGACTGAAGGGAACTGCAGTCTACAGTTGCAGCCTTGAGGCTCAGGGAACTGAGAGATGTGGGAAGAGAGCTATTGAAAGCTGAGGTGAAAAACTGTTGAGTAGCTCAGCCTTCTTCTGTCAGTTGTCACTAGTTCTTGTGTCTTATTTACCAAGAGGAGGTATGTTTACTTCAATCTTCCTTTTTCTATTCAGTGTTCCTTGTAGAGCTGTGCGCTTCCTTCTTACACTTTAGTTTGGCCAGGAGGTCCTTAGCAAGTCATGTTTGTCTCCTGCTTCCCTTGCCTGTTTTCTTACGTGTGGTAATTGAGAGCTCTTGGGCTCTATAAAAAATATCCTTAAAGGGCTGCCAGTTCTATTCAGCTCTGTTGTCCCTGAGGGCAGTTCTGTAGGGGATCCCATCCATTAATACATTCAACAGCTGCAAGTACTCTCTTAAAATTTGGAGTCCTTCCTTTATTCTTCACCTGGTCTGTATCTATCATGATAGTGAATTCCACCAGGGCATGACCACTGCAGCTCAGTCTGCTGCTAATCTTGACATATCTAATTAGTTTGTCTGTGTTGGTAGGTAATAGGTCTAATAATGCTTCTCTTCTAGTTGTGCTGTCTGTCACCTGGATTAAGAAATTATCCTCATTGCACTCCAAGGGTCTCCTGGGCTGTGTACAGTTTACTGTACTGCTTTTTCAGCAGATGTCAGGGTGATTGAAGTCCCCTAGCAGGATCAGAGCCTATAAACATGACACCTCCTGTAGCTGAAAGAAGAACTTATTATCAACAGGCTCCCCTTGATGAGGTAGACTGTAGTTAACACCAGCCATGAGGTTTACTTTGTTGGCTTGGCCCCTAATTTTTACCCATAAGCTCTCAACTTTTTCATTGCTGTTTTTTCAACGCATCTCTCTAGAGTCAATCCTCTTTTTTTTTTTTTTTTTTTTTTTTTTTTTTTTTTTTTAACTTGGAGGGCAGCCACCTGCTTGCTTTTCCTTTCTTGCCTTTGCCTTCTGAACAGTTTATNGACAGTTTACAGTCTATCTCAGCATATGAATCATATAAATTCATACAACACTCCTGCTGGAGTGTGCTTGAGTGGCTTGAGAGGCTGGCTCAGTTGTGTGGTCCTTCCCACCATGTTTTAGTGATAGTGATTAGATTGCAGCTTTCTAGCTGCAAAGTGGCTTCCAGCTCTTCCTGTTTGCTGCCCGTGCTGTGTGTGTTGGTATAGAGGCACTTCAGCTGTGTCACTGACCTTGTCACCTTCTTAGAGGACCATGCCATAATTCCTTTGAGGCATTTTAGAGGTGTGTCCCTTTTGGTTCCTAATATATCAGCAGTCCCTGACTTTTTTCTGTTGCTCAGAACTTTATCACTTTTTCTCTGCTGCTTGTCTGCTGCTCCCTCCTGCTGTTAGAACTCTGGTTTCTGTCTAGGCTATTGGGGAACACCACTTAATTCCCTTTAACATTTTTTGTTTCAGCATAGTGGAGCCCGGTGTTGCTTTTGTAAGCTTCTGCTTGGTACTACTGCCATGAGTGTATTTGTCTCTTGCTCTGTCTGGCCCCAACAAAGAACAAAACCAACATGCTGGTTCATTGGGAACAAACCTGTGTCTGGGGTAATGGGAAACTGGAATGCCCTGAACAAAGGAAGTAGAGAAGGCAAAATGATGGGAAGTGCTAGCAACTCACACTGACCCAGCAGGACTTTGGCTGGTAATGTTAGATGTGCTCTAAACTAGAAACACAAAATGATTCTTTTCAACTCCTGTCGCCGGTACATGTCCTTGTGCTGTCCTTTCTTGTGCCAGCCACAGCATGTTATTGCACGAGGATTGGGCAAGTGATTGCTTCTCTGATCTGCCTTGTTGCCTGACCAAACATTTGCAGCCACCCAAAGGAGGGTCGGCAGCACAGGGCTAGGTATGGCAATTCTGCCACTGTGGTCTAGGTGAAACAGGTTGCCCAGGGAGGTCGTGAAGTCTTCTTCTCTGGAGATATTCAAAAGCCTTCTGGGCACTCCTGTCCCTGATCTGCCACCAGGTTGTCATGTCTCCTTACCAATAATCTACCTGCAGTGCTTCCATATGCGTGTGGTTATTGCCTGACTCTGAACTATGTGCTTTGGTGTGCTTAGCCTTTCTGCTCCATAATCCTCTCTTCACTGAACTTTGATGGCATTCTCTATAGAGGGGCAGTCAAGAGCAGAGGACCTGTTTCTCTCCTTTTTTTCCCAACTCCTCTCGACTGAGCTGGCAGTGGTGTTTGAGGCTGTGGATGTCATCAGGTCCAGCAGTGATACTTAAAACCTTGGAGGTCTGTGCAGCCTCAGTAGTGATACTGTCTCTCACGTTTTCTCTTCGCAATTCCAATGGCTGATGAGTACAGCCTGTTTCTCCATGACACAGGTGAGACTGGGTTTGCTCACAGAGGCAGAAGTTAATCAGTGATACAGTTGTGGTTAATATTACTAGCCATATCTCATATATTCAATTTTATGAAGCTGGGAGTACGGTGCTACAACTTTTGTTATATATAGTCACTTAGCAAAAAGGCTTATGTATCTAGTAACTTGCCAAAATGGGATTATTGGCTCTAGATCACAGAAGTTTAGTATCTAGACAAGAAACTGGCGTTCTTGTAACATGAGAAAAGCTTCAAAACTTTAGTGGTTTGATTTACATGTACTGGTAGTTAGGGGAGGAGATGCATTTACCATTGGCTGAAAAAAGTTAATACTTTGGATTCCAGGGTGCTGTCTAGATGTTTTCGGAATGTGGAGGTAAATGAGCACACTACGTTTCTTGTCAGCTTGGAAACATATCCTACACGAGACTTAGACTGAGAGGTATGTGTGTTCCTGGGACCTAAGGTGAGTGAGAGACTGACCAGATCTTGAGGTGTCATTTAGAGAAATGGAAGATAGTGCCTATGTAGATCAGAAAGAGGCCTTTTCCTTAGGCTGTATCCTCTGTACCTTGATTCTTCAGGAGTAAGTAGATAAAGCTAAAGTAATATGGTTTGAAAAGAACCTTTATAGATCGTCTCCAGAAGTCGAACTTGAAAAGGGGGAAGGAAGAATGTATACTAAAGCTGGGGTAGCTGGAAGGGACCCCAAGCACAAGGCACTGTGGCCACAGTGATAAAAATCTGGTGGGGAGAGAGTAGGCAATGGTAGAGCTGTGAGTGACTCCTGAAATATAATTAAAAGCAGTAGGCAGCTTGAAGTATGTATACTTCTGGAAGATCTATCTGTTGTTCTTGCATTTTTCACTCAACAGTCAAAAATTTGGATGTGCCTTTTTTTTTTGTATTTGCATGCATCTGATTTGAAACCAAATGTGAACTTTTCTGTCATCATTCCTGTAGGGGTAGTCAGGAAGCTGTGGATATGGGGCCTAGAGAAGTCATAACTGAACTATTCTGATCTTTGTGCTAATATGATCAAACATGTATTTTTAGCCCTGTTCTATTTCCATTGTACTTATGTCTTTCAATCAAAAGTGTTTTCATTTGGTGCACTTTCAGCTGTGGCAGTATGCAGGAGGAAGAACTAAGTACTTGAGTGATGGTTTCTGTGTAGACAAACTTCCTTCTCCCCAGTAAAACTATCCTACTCCAGTAAAAACATACTTGTCGCTTGTTGATGTATAGCTACCAGGGAAATTTTTGCCATACCTTGTTGGTGAAAATGTGAAGGTTGAAACTACCAGAAGTAAAAATTCTTGTTCTTGACAGCCAAGTGAGATTGTGTTGGTTAACTTCACAGTTCAAAATACCTATGCCAGGAGGCTGTGGGCCAAGTGTTTAATTTTAGGATTCATCCTGCTGTAGCAAGTTGGCACTAATCTGAAATGATTGGTGGTTGTAGTATATGCTCTGTTAAATACAGTAACTTTTTTTTTTAATGTAGTAAGACTTAATGGTCTTTCTTGTCTCCAGTACTGATCTGGTATAATAGCAGTGTAATTATATAAGGCATTTCAGATAGTATGTGAAAATCAGAACCTGAAGTATTTCAGCAGTTGCAGTGAGCGTAAAAATATAACTTCAAACCAGTCTATGTTTGTGCTGTAGTTAAGGTTACAGGATTTTGATGTCCATATGCAATATGAAGATTCAATAAAAAGAAGAGCTTCTTTATCGTGTTTGTACAATATGGTCTGTAGAAAAGGCAGAGATAGCCTGTTAATAGTATTGCGAGATTATTAAGGGCACTGCCTCCAATACAGAAAAATAATATACCCCAATGTGCCCATTGTCCCGAGGAAATAAACCTTAGCATTTCCAAATATGCTAATTAACAAAGTTTCAGGAGTTAATTTTTTAAGGATGTTAACAACATCATTACACTTGCCTGTTGAGTGTACAGAACTGAAACAGAAGTTTCTTGATAGAAACTATTTCCACATTCCCTTTTCAGGCTACTCAGAAACTATCCTCTAAAACCAGGGTGCAGTGTTTGAAATCCAAAATAGCTACAATTAGCTAGAATGGCTTCTTCTGTTGTGTTTCTTTATAGAGGGAGTGTTTTTTCCCCACACGGGAGATCTGTCTTGAAATTTTTACACAGCCCTGGTGTATTGAAAAGGAAATTTAGAGACACACTGTGTCTAGATCTTCAGATACCCTGTGGTTAGAAGAGACTTTGTCTTGGGCTAAAGTGTTAAAGGTTTTGAACACGCCGGAGAGCATTCAATTAGAAGCTACCTGGGGTTTTCCAGGTATAGAAGTACAGCTGCATTACACTGATAGGCTAAACATCAAATGCTGGATTTCTTTTGTTAATTCCTGTTGATGACAACATTGCTCACTGGGATATCTTTTTGTGAGATTACGTACTTAAAAAGTATGGAGACGTTAGATTCAAATAGTCAATAGAGGAAACATAAGAATAAGATTGCTTTTGTGACCCATTTGCTTCCTTTATTCATATGCATTCTAATACAGTCTTTATATGATTGGTTTCTTTTTCCAAGATGCCATTGCCTTCATTTCATGGTGTAGATGTGTTTCTAGGACTTAATAAGGGCAGTATCTGCAGGACCATACCCCTGGCTGTTGGAGAAGCTGGAGGACAAGTGGCACGAATGATTGCAGAGAAAAGAAGGATGAGTCTCGTGGTTACAGCAGTTGAGTTCTGATGGGTTATTTTTCTGAACCTGGTTTGGCCACTTTAAATGCGTGTTCCACAGGCAGTCAATAATTCAGGGTGTTTGCAGGCAACCAGCTTAAGCCTTGTTAGTAATTTTTTAATGTATTTGCCTAGGTTTTAAAAAAACCTAAAAACTGGACACAGGAATTGTATGTTGTAAGCCTTGGCCAAATCCTTCATGGTTCATTAGCACAACTGAAGAGGTTAGATACACTGCATAATCCTTTGTCATCTTAGCTAGGAGAGGAGCTGGAAGCAGTACTGTGGTGTTGTCATCTGTGTGTGCCAGCAGAAGTAGCCGGGAAGCACTCTTGGTTGGTTTGCATAGGATTGAAGAATCAACAGAATTGAAAATGTGCTTATGTTTTAATGCTGGGCTTGGGCAGTTGCAGATGCCGTGGAGAGTCCTAGACCTTTTACATGTCATTTTATAAAGTCACCTTTCTTGCCCTAACCTGCCTCAACTTGGCTTCAGATGCTAGTCCAAACCTCCAAACTAGTCAGATCCCAGTCGTTCCTCTTCCTTGGTCTTTCTTCATGGATGTTTTTCTGGGCTATTATCTTTTCCCCTGCCACATCTTCTTTTTCTGTTTTCTCCCCTAGCTCCTTTGACTGTGGTTTTTTGCCCTGTGAATCCTTTGTTGCCTTCTTGTCCGGTCAGTGCTGTGCTGTGTTTCATCATTTTGTACTGCCTGCTTTCTCTTGATGGACAGTTAGTTGCAGGTACTGTCTTTCAGGCTCCTACTCTTACCCTGATGCCTCTTGGGACAAATGGCTTCCCTCTCACTGGGTATAGAGAGTCACTAACAGGGTCCAAGAGAAGAGAGATGGGACATACAGAGTCTGTCTCTCCATTAGTTCCTATACTGCCTATTGTGTTCAAAAGAATCTGCAAAAGGTCCTGTTTGCCTGTTCCTACTGGAGTGTGCCTGAGTGGCTTGAGAGGCTGGCTCAGTCTCAAACCTGTCCGTTGAGTAAGATCTCTCAGTGGGTGGTAGCATTATGGCACAGATGGTGTCTTCAGAAACGTAGGTGCCAGATCCTAACAAGATTCAGTGAGCACGTGCTAGCTGATTTCCCCCGGCCCTGCCCCCCATTTTGGTGTTTTTGTCTTGTCATGAGGAAAAAAATCCCTACCACCAAACAAAAAAGCCTAGGATTTTCCTAGGCGTCCTACTTGAGTCTTCTTTCAAAAAGATCAGGCAATTGCACCTTCTCGTCAAAGTGTAAAATAAGTCAATTTACTTCACTGAAGCACCAGACTTCAGCAAAAATTCAGCTTGGGGGCAAGCATGTAGGATTGCATCCTGTAAGCTGAAATATATGAAATTCAGCAATGTTAAAAGAATTTGAAGTCAGAAATGTATAAGAAAAGAGGTTTGAATAAAAACAGTACTACCAGTTAATTATCTTTAATTTAGAAAAAAGTTTTTCTGGAAAGTGTTTTGCTGGTTACAGTTTTTTTTTTAAATATATGTATGTGTATATGTATGTGTACACACAATATCAGTAATTAGTTTTGTTCTGAATTGGGTTATGTTTTTTCCTGGAGAATTGTCTATGAAGTATTTTTATACCCTTAGTTACAAAAACTGTTTGCAACTATTTCTTTGTTTTGACTACTTTAGTCCAGCTGTATCTCAATAGGTGTGGTTACATGAGCAACTGTAAATGTCTGCTGGTTTTTATTACTCGTCTCCTTGACCTTGAGTCTCTGTATACTGTTCTGTTATTCACACTTGTACAAAATAAGTGTGTTGCTCTGAATTTATAATATGTTGGGCTTATTTTGCATGACATTTGGGGCCTTTTTGTCTGGCCTCTAATGTTGCCATGGGCTTTGTTTTCCAGTTCTTTACAAAATGTCTTGATATTGAGAGGTGATGATCTGTATTGCATTATGTTGTTTCTGATCAAAAGAGTTCACAGGTGAAATAGTGGGATTTTTTAAATGAACTTTTGTAGTTGATAATTTACTGTATCCATGCCTTCCTAGCCTTATGGTTGCGTATTACATTCTAAGTATTTTTATGTACTTGAACTTTCATGGATTTATAGGCTTAGTAGGGAAAAGAAATACCAGTGAGAATAACATCCTCTGAACATCCAGTCTGCAGGGTACCCGGTTACACATCTCACCCTATTTGTTACACTTCCTGAAGGTGAGCTGATATGCCGTGGTTAAGATTTCCTCTGCGAGTGATGAGCCACTGAAAGGCTGGAGTATTGCTGATTTATAGAGGCGGGGTAACCTGGGATATTCAGCTGGAAAAGGAACGGGAGTGGTAACAAGCAGCAGTAGTGGTAGTAAAGGCAGAAGCAGGTTCCACAGCAGACTTCCCAGTGTGAGTCAGTGAATGCACAGCATACCAGCTAGCTGTCAGGAGGAACCCAAACCCGACTATTGCAAGAGATTCGGGGTTCATGTTTATCATGCAAAGTCATGTGGTCTTACTATATCTTAACTTGCCAACTTAGCCGTAGTCCGGAGAAGATCCTTTGCTGCAGTGCTTAACCAAAAAAAAAAAAAAAAAAAAGGAAGGAGAGAGAGGGAGAAAAAACAGAAGGAAAAATAAAGAAAATTGTGCAATGTTTGTTTATGCCTTCATCATGCCGAGGAGACACTTAACAGTAAATAACCTGTGTATACCTGAGGTAAGATACTGTTTCTGCTTTCCCTGCACAGTGCTGCTGCAGCACGGAGCTGATCCAAACATTCGGAACACCGATGGGAAATCTGCACTGGATCTGGCAGACCCTTCAGCAAAAGCTGTACTCACGGGTAAGATGCATACATGTCTCGACAGCTTTACCTGAGTTTATTTTGTGTGTGTAAGTTCAGCATCAGAAGAGCCTTCTGCCTTTCCAGATTTTCTGTTGTGTAAGAGCATTTTGAAACTGTCTTTTACCAGATTTCATGTTGATGTAATTGTTGTTAATCTGCTGTGCTGCTATAGGTTTGCTTATTCTACTTATGCTAATGCTGTAGTTTTCTGTTATGATATCATTTGTTATTTACTGTATTTCTCTGGGTTTTTTCTTCTTAACTGATACCCAATAGACAGATTGAACAGGATCCCCTAGCCCCTGAAAAAAAATAGGAAAAAAATCAGGTCAATTGTTTCAAGACCTTCACTGTTAGGCAAGCAAGGACGTTTGTGTAACTATAAAAGTACTTGTGATCTGAAAGACAGCCTGCTACCAATTGCAGAGATCAATACGTTAGATTCTGCTGTGGATTCACATGCTGCTCTTTCCTTCCTCTTCCTTGTTAGTCATTTTGGGTTGAGCCCTTTCTCATCTACCAGTTTTTTTCTTTTTTAGGGGCTGTTAGCTGCAAAACAATGTTTCGTGAAAATATCCTACAGATATAACTTTGTTTTTAGAGATCTTTGATTTTTTTATGAATTAACTGTTGTGGCATACCGGTAAGCATGAAAAGTATAACATAGTAGCCTGTCAAATCGGTGTCAAGAAATATGTGGTCCTCTGTGCTGATTTTGACATCTAGGAAATAATGTTTAGAACAAAGTAATATTGGATTTTAAAATATATACAATTAGATTTATAGAAAGGGATTCAGCAGCTGAGGTTCGTTTGAAGGAATAGCTGTTTTTCTTTTGCCTTTATTTCCCCTATTCTCTCTCTCTTTTTATTGACAGCTTAATTTATAGGTTATATGCTGTGCAATACCCGTATTCATTCTTCAGATTATGTTCAGAGCACACCAGCTCCCTTCACTTTGTCGAGAACATTTCCTCATCTTCTTTTTTCAGTGCACTGAGTGCTATACATAATTATCTACAGTGCTGCAGTGATTTGAGAGTGCCTTTGGAGCAGTGTACTTTAAATACATATGATTTACTTTAATTACTCTGTGTCAAATTTAAGCATGTGCCTACAGTGTTAACGCTAATGTTAGCTGTGCTAAGCAGGTTCATCTGGCTTTTGGCTGTTAATGGGTACAGTTGTACAGATGCTGAAGATAGAGAGGGCACCAGGGAGTCAAGGTACCTCAGAAGTGTTAAAGGACATATGACATTTACTTGTGGGGAACTTGACATACCTACAGTGTTGGGGGTTACAGGCCCCAAGCTGCTCTTCAGGCTAAGCAACTTCGGGATAGTAGAGGATAGTAGGAGATTAGGAAAGTCTGTGACCTCACGTCTGTTCCACTGATTTCTCTGGTCGCTAGATTGCCTTGTGCTTCAGGCAAGGGAGAGGGCAATGTGTCGTAGCAAACAAGTGGAGATGGATTCAAAGCAGCCCTCTGAGAGCATCTTGTGCAATGCAGCCAGAGCCCGTTTCTAGGCTCACCCCTAATGCCTCACACACAACATCAGTGACTGAAGCCATCTGCAGCCAGTGAATGTTACCAGGTTGTGCGTGTACACACACATGGGCCTATATACGTGTTTAGGTGTTCATAAAAAGACGTGATTTTTGTATGTGTTTGTTCTTCCCAGCAAGAAAACGAGCTTTTGTTTTTATCAGCTTTGTCCTCAAGGTGGCTCCTGGCTACGCTGGGCTCTGTGCTGTGTACCTGAGTTCCAAGCTGTGCAAACAGGGCTGGACTCGGGCTGTAGCTGCCATGTGATGCACAATAACTGAAAAACCTAACACTGGAGATGTCATTTAAATAGAAGCTAGCTATTTAGAGCTGTATTTTTCTGGGTGTTGCCCTGCTTTATAGTATCTCTGTTAGGCTGCTGTTTTTCATGAATTTTCCATATGTTGTTACCTTCAGGTCTTGCTTCATCCCTCTGGAAAAAGGGGGCTTAAGGGATTTCTTAGGATCTATCTGGCTGGGGATAATCTCTAGCTACAGCAATGCTTTGCAATTAGGTGCATCAGAACTTAAAGGTATTACTGGATTAAGGATGAGTAGGATATATTAACTTAATGTTCAGTATTTAGTATTGAATGGTGAGATTTTAGGAATGCTCATATTTAGAGCTTTTGAAAGTGGAACACAGTATGTAATTTGTTACTGTTTTTGCATCTTTAAGCAGCATGTGTGTTGAGACTGCTCTCATTGTTATTTTGGATTCCTTTTTCTATCTGTGTCTATCATAGGATGTCCTGGGTTGGAAGGGACCTTAAAGATCATCTAGTTCCAGCCTCCCTGCTGTGGACAGGAGGCACCTTTCATTAAACCAGGTTGCTCAGAGCTCCATCCAACCTCGCCTTCAACATACCCAGGGATGGGGCATCCACAACTTCTCTGGGCAACCTGTTCCAGTTTCACAGTAAAGAATTTCTTCCTAACATCCAGTTTAAACCTACCCTCTTTCAGTTTGAATCCATTTCCCCTTGTCCTATCTCTACACTCTCTTGTAAGGAGTCTCTCACCATCTTTCTTGTAGGCTCCCTTCAGGTACCGGAAGTCCATAATTAAATCACCCCAGAGCCTTCTCTTCTCCAGGCTGAACTGTCCCAGTTCTCTCAGCCTTTCCTCATAGGAAGCATGATGGGCTGTATGACCATAATAGACTTTTCCACATTGGTGCTGTATTGATTGTTGAGAACATGGGTTCCTCTTGAAACTTTTTTGACCAAGTATTTGCATAGGTTCGTGCATCTGTGTTAATTACTTTGCAAATGAACTGTGATTACAGTCTCCCTTTGACCTCCAATGCAGCAAAAGTAAACAGAAAACTTGTTGGTAATTGATGAGACCTTTTCAATTTGACAAAGAATTCTGTATGTATTTTAAAAGGGAAATTCCTGCTGCATAAAAAGCATTTCTGCTGTTCTGGCAGCAAATGCTGAATCCACAATGACTTGTTCTTTTCTGTCTTCCAGCTTAGAATAATGTATACTCTCCTTTTCACCTGGGTTGCAGAGAGGATATGTAATGCAGTAGTTTCTGGCATGACCTCCAGCCGTTTTCCTGCAACATCCTCTTAAAATACGTGTTTTGTAAGGATACATAATGCAGACAAAAGGCTAATATTTTGATGGAAATGGACTTTGAAAATTACTTTGTAGAATAAAGTGAATTTTATAGAAATTAAACACCCAGTACCAGCTTCTTTAAAAAAGAAAAAAAGTTACATAATTGAGGAATCTGCTTTTTACTCCTTCGAAAGCAGTCTGTTTTCCTCCTGTTGCAGTATAAGCGGCATTTATGTGAATCAACGAACTTCATGTTTGAGAGGGTGAATATTTTGTTTCTTCTTACTTAACATCCCATGCTGTTCCTGAATCATGTTGTCAGAAAAAGGATTCTAATCCTCTTTTTCTTTAGGCTGAAGTGGTACTACAGGCTCCAAAGCCATATCACATCTAAGAACATATAAGAGCTGTTAAACACATCAGATTAATATCCTAGTTTATTTTATTTTAGTTTAATTGTCTTTGGGGTGTGTGGTTTCTGAGATGGGGACTCATCTTTGTTGCCATACATAGCACTGTGGCATTCCCATTCAGAACACGGCCCTTGGGAGCTTTTGCAGTGCAAGTCATATTAGTCTTCATTGTTTTCTTACCCTGATTATTGCCTCTTTAAAGATTAACATCCTTTTATATCTTCCCTGTACAGTATAGGATGAGCCAACAAAATTGTTCATGATTTATGTGAATGATATTTTGTTAGGTTTTTTTCACACAGTGATGCCTTCTTGCCACTTATTCCCCATATTATCTGCTATTCAGAAATGCTTTCTTTATGTGAATGGTTGTTCTTTGTACTTGAGCAGTTTCCAAAGGAGCTGTTAGCAGGAGCTGAAGGCATTTTTGTTGGATAATATATTTTTGTCTGCTTCATGCCAGTGTTTTGCGGGGTTGGTTTTTGTTGGTTTCAAGGATTACTCTCTTGAAACAGATGAAAATGAAGAAAGTCTGAAAACTGCTGCATTTCAAGATTAAAGGAAGATTTCTTAGGTATGAAATAATGTCTTGTTTGTTAATAGAATCAATTTTCAAAGTTAAACAAGACTCTGATCTTCCTGCTTACTAATGTCTGGAAATAATGTCTTTTACAAAGTGCTTTAGGTCCTATGGAGCATTTCTCACTTGAGTTTTCTGGATGTGAAGGACAGCTTGATGAGTGAAAGTATAGCTGGGCTAAGGTTACTAGAGGTGTTAATGAGGATTCATGTTTTAATCTATTTATCATGTCAACTTTTTAATTTAAGCAGGGAGCATAGTTCATATGTTGAAATATATTTGCACAATTCTTTTAGAAGTGAGCTGCCATTTGTGCATAATTTGCCTGCAAGGAAGGGAAAAATCTGTTATTTCACTGCAATAAGTTTACTGAACTTCAGAGAATGGAAAATGGATTTTAGGTACAACTTACCCATCCTAAAAATAGCAGCAAGAGAAGAAATTTTAGTTTGAGTTAATTTTGTTTTTCCTGTGGTACCTTTACAACTTGACTGTCTCAAATCCTAAACTGTTTCCTTCTGAGTTGGTCTTATTTCCTTCCAGGTACTCTTAGGATATTGAAGGCCTTCTTAGATAGACAATAGCACTTCATTTTGGGAGCTGCCAACCTTTTCTCCCCTTTCCTTTAACTGATCTCGTTCTTACATAGTATGTGCTAAATCAGATCATTTGGACAAGGTTTAGCTTCTGTCTTTACAAACCAGTATAATAAACATCAGTACAAAAGGAAAAGTGATTTTATGGTAAGGGGGGCAGGTGCTGCCAGAATGGTTTGGGCTACCCACTTGTCTAGGTCGTTGTCCTTTCTGACAGTGACACTGAATCTGCTGCCTTACAGAAAAGAGCAAGAAATCCAGCAGTTGAGGAATATCCTTGACCTGCAGATAACATTCACCTTATTTTATGTAAGCTGTTGACACTCATCTTGAAGCAAGAGATCTGAAGAGCCTTTTCTAGAACTTGTTTGAATGTATTTTTGTGATTGTTATTTGTTTAGCATTCAGGCAGGTTTACTCTTCCTTTTAACTAAGACCTAACAGGAAGAAACAAACCATATGCTCTAGTCCGCTGGTTTGAGTGCCGTGTGATGCTTTTACATTGGGAGTCCGTGGTGATCTGTTATGTTTACTTTCTGGAGCATTATAAGGAGTATCAGCTTTCCTTTGGGAATGCTGGGGCCATTGCTCTTCCAGTCTTTGGAAAGATATGGGCAAAACCTGCTTGTGACACAGACCTAGAACATAAAGTTTATCATTTTGATGGCCCTCATCTAGAAGCTCTAGCTCTATGGTTAAATCTCATCTTCTGTTTTTTAGAGAATATTATAATGATAACTATCTCAATGTATTTATAAATGTGTAGTTTTTAAAAATCTCATTTAGTGTGTGGCCTAGTTCCCACTCTCCTCTTTGAAGAAAGTGCACAGGTTGCTTAGCAAGCCAGGAGTTAAATGCTGTCTTCTCTCGGTTCTGGCATGGTCACATTTCAGTTCTATTTCACATTTCCTTTTTCTCTCATCGAGAAGAAAGTGGAAGAATCAGTCCTCTCTTTGTTCTGGATGTTGTGCCATATGTGGTGTGCACTTCTGCTATGTTTCTTCTTCAAGGAGAGCAGTTCTTGATCTTTAGAATATGGACGTACAAAGTATCACCTCAGTGAAAAGGAAGTGGCACTTTGGTGGTACTGCTGGGATCACTGGTTCTCTTTCCACTTTCCAGCGCTGCATTATTATTTCAGGATAATGTATTTTGATTTGAGCGCTGTGCTCTGGTATAGCATCCAATTGGCTTCTGGAGTGATGATTTAATAATTTTCATGGCATTTTGTTATTCCAGGTTTTATTCAGGCTAAGTTTGTTTTTTATTACCTCTCTGATTGCAGAAGAGCTAAATGGTTTATGGGAGCCTCTAAAGCAATTCTGAATTCTGAAGTTTGTGGTTTATACTGCAGTATAATTCTAGGTGATTTATATTATGCATACAGTGTTTATTGCTTTGTCAGTACTCCATTTTGTTGCTCATTCCCTTGGTTTCTTTTAGGTCCTTCTAGCTTCTGCTGTTTTTTCTCTGGTAATTAAATAATTTAAATATTTCCTTCAGTGTGGTAGGTTATTTAACACAAGTTGCAGTGTATTTTATCCTAAGGGAAACAAGTTATTCTAGCTTTTAATTGTCCGCAGTACTTTGGTTCTGACTCCATAACTGCATAATTTCTTTAATCTCTTGCTGAGGGACTTGTGCAAGGATTTACGTGAACTGGTGTGTATGTTCTGCTGCCATAAGTCCATTTCCATGCCTTAATGTGCTTGGATTTTTTTCTATTGTAACTTCAGCTCCGCATGCTCATTTCATAGGGCTTAATTTTAGGATAATGAGAGCTTCTCTCTTTCTTCCTGCTCCATATTTTAGAGTTAAGTGCTATTATCCTTATCTTTTGTTTAAGCTTAGATGTGTATCTTGAAGTGGCTTCTTTGGAATGTGGGTGACAGCCTAGATCAGGGAACTTTTCATTCTTCTTTGTAGCATTGATTTAGGCAAGGAGTTAAAAGTCTGTAGTCTGTTGTGTAGGTAATTAGGTAAGAAGAGGTACCGTGGGATTTAGGATTGGTGCTTTTATGAAAAGCATGGTTTTGACTTAAACCATCCCTCTGGCAAGGTTTTTCACCCTTTTTTCTTTTCACTGTTATAACAGTTCAGTAGTATTTACTGTTCAAGTGGAAGCAAACTCTTAAGTTGCCAAAGGAACAAATTATCTTTTCAAAGTTTTCGGAACAGAACGCCTAAATCAAGTGTTTTCGTATTCTGTTTCTCAGTTCTGCTGTTATATAGAGTTGTGGATGCTTTGAAAGCTTTCAGAAACCTAATGTACACAAATTTATTTAGCCTGTACTTCACACTGAAATTTTACAACATCAAACTGAAAAAAAGCATTTCTTCCCAGGGTTTGTTGTTATTCATATGGACAGAATAACAAGTAAGATCTCCATAGCTTGTAAGTAAAGAATCTAAAATACATTTTTCACGCTGTCCTAGGAAAAATAATTGCAGAAAAATATGAGAAGTCTTTCTGTTTTCATAGTGCATCAGAGCGCTCATCTTTTTTGTTGCTCTGCCTTGAGCACTGACCTATCTTATACTGTATTGATTTTTTTTCTTCTCTAAATGTTGATTAGGTAATTCAGCTCATTGTTAAGTTTAGGCTTTATTTGTTGGTTTTGGTTTTTTTGTATATTCTATGTGGTACATTTTTGATTTTCATAGCAATTTCTGCCGGTCTTAAGACCAAATACAGTTTTGATCTTGACTACATTTTTCCATTATCCATGGATAACCTTCCTGGATTATTGTACCAGAATGGCCTTTTCACACTGTATACTGCATGCAATAATAAGCCAGGTGCAGTGGTAAGAATTGAGTGGATGGAGAATGTTATATTGCATAACCTCTCATTTATATGGTTCTGTTTGTAAGTAGGATAGCCATGCTGAAATTTAAACCATTTTAATGTAGTTTTTGTGTATTATGCTTGATTCTAATATGTAATTCAGTCTGTAAGCAAGCGTAGAACTCTTACGAAAGAATTTTTAGCTAGCAGGAAAATTCCTGCATACAAAAGCTCTCATTGCTTTCATATCTTGTACATAACTTGTAGAGCGGTCTTTGATACTTATTTTCTTCGTTTAAATGTTGAAAGCGATGAGCCAGTCACAGCTGAAGTCTGTGGAGTCTGTGAATTCATGGACAAAACAATTAAGATGATGTTTTTCCAGGTTTAACAGATGAATCTGAAAGAATGTTAATGTTGCATTAGGAAAATATACTGGCTAGGAAATGGGAGAGGCAGAAAATCTTAATTTTGCCTTTTTATGCATGTGTTAGGACACAGCCTGCTTATGAGACTGCTTACTGTTCCCCACTGCCTCATTCAACAGGATGGATGATCATGCTCTGGGAAGGAATCAAGACTGCACAGTGTGGCTGTGCTGGGCACTCTTCCTGTATAGAGCTGCTGCACCAAATTTGCTGTGGTGAGAGTGGGCTTGTTCTTGCCACCTGGGAAATGCTCCTGCCGTGATGAATAATGGGCACAGGATGGAATTCGAGTTCTCTGCAGCATAAGGCACCTTCTTGGGTCAGAAACTTTGTTTCTCTTTAGCTTTGCTACACGTGTGCTTGATGTAATTTAAGTTCAAGTGTAGGACTTCGCCGAGGAGTGCTTGGCAAATGCTTTCAAAATTTAAAGGGACTTGAAAATTCTCTCTTAGATCATACAGTTTATGCTCAAGACTGTAACAGTGCTCTGTGGGTTTGTTTGAAACCTTCTGCAGCCTCCACGCCCCAGGTTTTGTCTTGCTCTTTTGCTGGGCTTGAAGCACGCCATACGTATTTGTTTTGGATATCCCGTTTCACCCTAGGATACTCTGTTATAAACTGATTGGTGATGTGCACTGGATTCTGCTGCTGAGTTTTCTTCTTCCAGCAGTTCCTATGTGGTTTCCCATTTATAAATTAAGCAGCTGTCCTGCAGGTAAGATTTAGTTTGTTGTGCTGTCCTTATTCATAATACTGAATGCAGAGAGTGAGTCAGGGATCCTGTGAAAGTGGTATGGTCGTAGTGGAATGCACATACATGCAGGTTGAGTTTAGCATGCATGGGAAGTTAACCACGTATTGGAGGGGAATGTGTATTAGTATAAATAGACCCCTGTAGCATCACCTTTTTTAGACTTTCCCCAGCATTTTCCTTTCTTCCCGTCCCTGATTTGCCTAGGTATCCACTCGCTTTTCCCTGGATCTGTGTGATCCAAGCTGTAGTCTTCAGCAGTTTAGACAGATGAACTTGGATTTATCAGGTTTGCCATACTAGGCATTTTTTCTAAGTTTGAAATGTGACAGAACTCTTGGGTCATTCAGGTCTCTCTTCTAAAATATCTAGATATTAAAGTTTCTTCTCAAAGAGAGTGGAAGCGTTCTGTATTTTATCCAAATACACAAAACATTGTATATGAGCTTTGTGGACAGCACAAACACTCTTTGTCTTACAGATGTGGTGAATTTATAATTTTAAAAAAACCCTAGATTGAGATAAGCAAGAAGAATTTCAGCCTCAGGGATTCAAAGTTGGCAGAATTACGATTGGGAACTAGTGTTTAAATCATAGCTGTTAAGTAACCTTTAGTTTCCTAGCAGCTATCAGAAATGCTACCAGCTCTGTCTACAATTGGTTTATTGTAAAAAGTAATTTCTTGGGTGAAGCTTGTTTTGCTTTCATGTGGTGCTGTGCTTAGACCACCTACCTTGAAGTTTTTCAAAATTAATTTCATGGCATAGAGAACTTTAATAATTGTAGACATATGTAATGGAAATGGAATTGACCTGTCTTATTTGATGAGGTGATCTGATTCAGCAGGCTCAGATGCAAGTTTACACTTCATGTGGCCATGGGTTAGATCTTTGTTTGATATACAGAACTTTCCAGAGATGAATGAGGTACAAGAAGCTTATACTTAGTGTCATGTTACTTACACCATCACACAGGCCGAGCACCACAGGTCTGATGTGCATATTTTGTGCCATGACACGAGCCCGGTGTCCAAACACTCGAGACTATCCACACAACTTGTTCTGTTGAAGGGGCAGTACAGGGAGGAGAGAAGGGAAGGGGGAGGAAGGTAATCTAAAGCAAATGGCTGTAACCTCTTCCTTATTGGACGAGTTCCAGAGTATAGTTTGAACCTGTGAGAGACTCTGTTTTCTTTCTAGAAATATTCCAGATACCCCTCTACAGTTGACTATGGCATCATGTGGAGTGTTAATGTGGAGTCTTGGTGCATATATCTCTACTTGAAGAGTGTCCCATGTATAAGATTGAGATAGAACTGCATTGCTTCTGTTGTATTTTACATATGCTTTTTAACCCTGGAGAGAGTTTATGCTGTTTTATACTGGGGCTGTAGTGTGTGGGAGCGTTGTAATTCTCATGTGCACACATGTATGTGCATGTGTGTTCATATTATCAACAAAAACAAGTCATTTCTGGGGTTAGGTAATGGCAGTATCATTTTTACGTAGTTGAAGTCACAAGTGTTGTTTTTCATTGGTGCATGAAGAGGCTTCTAGAAATACTCTTCTCTCCGAACAGGTATTTTATTGTTACAGGTTTATGAATAAACTGAGAAGCTTCTGTTAAAATAAAGAGCCATTTCACTGACTGATTCATTCAAGTTATCACAAATAACATAAATACTGGCTACTAAGTTTGAAATCACAGGGTTTGGAGTCTGGTGAACTTTTGTCTATCTTTTTTGTTTGCAAGGGTGAAGGAAAAAGCAGTCTTGATGACTGACTATTTAAAAAAAAAGTTTAATTAATTGTTAAAATTATTTAATTGTCAAATAAAAATCATTCCCAGCTTACCTTACTTGGAATCGAATGTAGCTTAAAAATGCTAAAACCCAAACAAACCTAACTGTATTTATATCCTCCTAGGAGGCTGCAATAAGAAAGGAAAAAACCTACTTCCGTAGAGTTTGTCTAATTTCCTAATTTATCACTGAAAGGCAAAGAGATGCTGTGGTGGATAGTGCTGATGCACGAACTTGAACTTTGTAGAATACAATATATTTTATATTGTATAGGTAGCACTAAAAAGAAATCTTAAAAAAAAAGATGTTCAAGTAGCTGAGTGCTTCAGTTTAATTTGTGTGGTGCCAGTATGTGGATCTGTAACTGAAGAACATGGAAAATTTAGTCTAAAATGAAGAAAATTGGATAGAACTCCTTTTGAAAACTCTGAGTACTTTTGTTTGTTGAAAATGTCAGGCTCAACAGAAGATTTATTAGCTTCGTTTCATGCTTTCTAACTATTCGTTGTGATCATTAAATAACAATCAAGGCTGTTTCTGTGTGATGAGAGATCACTTGTTATACTTTGATTTTCACTGGGAAGAATAAGTATTAGCATTTAAATGGAAATTGCTAATTTCTTCTTGCATATATCCTTAGGTGTCAATCCTGCCAGATGCTGAGCCACTCTAGTTATGATCCAAGAAAGATCTGGGGTTAATTTAGGGTTTATTCAGATGTTAAAATGCTGCATACTGAAGCAGGGCCACAATGCTTACCACATGTGGAAAGAAGATGGAGGCTGTTCCAATGAAGGTCTCAGTGGGTGCTGTTCTCTTCTGGGGTGCGGTAGGTGACGTGAAGGCAGGACCTATAGCCTACATCTTGTGAGTAGACAAAGCCTTGTTCCAGATTCTATAAAATGCAGCAAGTTATTTGTAAAAAGTCTTTTTTTTTTCTGCATGCAATTATTTTAGAAGTGTGGTATGTGGGTATAAAGGAATAGTGCAGGTCAAAGCAGTATTTCCCATCGGAGTAATGAGCCTGCAGACCCATTATTTTGCATTTTCTATTTTTATTGTCTTCATGAAGAAAGAAGCATAGTGGATTTTTTCTTTAAAAACTGAAGTTAAATTTCTGAGCTGTAGAGAGTGTAGTTGAGCTCTTAACTAACTTTGAGCATTATCCACGATGGTTATTTATGAAAGTGTTGTGTTAAGGTATGAAAAGGCAGAACTTGCCCTTCAAACCGTATGTGTTGATGTGAGTCAGCTTCTTTTTTGTGTCTGTCCAACATACTTCTTAGCTGCAAGATGTTTGGCTTGGTGCTCCCTGTAGAAGTGGGGCCTCACATGTCAAATTCTGAGATTAACATGGGATCTCTTTCCTCTTTTGCTTTCTCCTGTAGCCTCCTGCAGTCACTGCAGTGCAGTTTTCCACTTTGGGCATGTGGTTCTTCACTGGCATTGGCAGGAACCTCTAATAATTCCAGGGCATACCACAAGCCTTGAAAATCTTCCTGTGTTTATTTTTCCTTACTCCAAGCAGCTCAAGGGGGACACAGAACAACAGCCTTTTTTCTAACCATGGTTAGAAACTTTGGTCTTTTTGTAGAAATGAACATTGCTGCCTTTTCTTTTTAAAGTTCCAGAGTTCTTTTTTTTTTTAAGTTTTCTTCTCTCATGACTAGAGTTGTTATATCTGGGTGGTGGACCATTTCTTCTCATGCTTATTTGTTCATCCTTGCTTACTTGATGAGGCTAATTGCTGCTTTTTTGTTCTATTGTTTTGTTTGGTTTTTTTACTGCTTTTCCAAGGGTAGGGAAGGAATAGGACTAAACTGTGCAGCAGGGCTATTGTCAGTCTCCTGTGGATGTATGATGAAGATTCTTTCTGAGCTATAGGGGTTTTCTCTGAAATTAGATTGAATTTGTCATTTGTACATGGCTGCTTATCAGACTTGCATGAAGGTTCAAAGTTTATAATATTGCAAAAATTAACTTACTGTCAGGCTTTATGCTAAACCTCGATGTAATATTTTTTGAGGTAATTTTAAAAAGCATGACCTCAATGGGAAATAAGTCATCTCTGTCTTTGAAAATGCAACAGCTGTGGTCTTCCTTTATCTTTGTGTCTTTCATACATGAAAGACAAGCTCTGGCAAAAAAGACTGTTTTTCATGTCTCTCAAGCCCGTTTGTTTCCAGTGTGCTTTAGAGATATTTCAAAATTACATTTTTTGTTATTTGTACCAAATTTAGTTGCATTTAATCATATATTTCATAACTTCCCCCTGTAGTGCAATGCGAGTGTTCTTATGCTTAGAAGAACTGTATGATTAAATGTTTTACTTGCTTGGTAGCATTGAACAGTTTCTAATTTTAACACAATAGTTAATCTATTGGCAGTCTTGCAAGAAGACAAAAGATTTTGAATTGGTACCACATTATTAATGGAAATCTTTCATGCATCTGGCAAGCTATAATGTAAGTTGAGCAAAACCCTTTTGTTTTGGAAATGCATTGATAAATCATACTCTGTTATGTTGCAACACTTACAGAACTAGAATTAGAAAACAGTAGACCATAAAGTATGTGTGCTATGCTATTGATTATCTCTCCAAAATAGTTAGTGTATATCTGAAACCTTTGTTTTCCACAATGCTTTTTTTCCTGTCCCACAAAGACAGCTACACTTTTGTTTTGTGTTTTGTAGAATAGAATAATAGTTTTCAGTTCTAATTTAGCAACAGAGTCCTGAGACTTGTTATGGGTATGTTGTAGATACCGTTTACAGACATTGGAGGCATTTTACTCTTCCTTCCAACAGCTTACAGGCCCAAAACTTGGGCAAAAGAGGTTTTATCCTGTGTTGCAATTCTTGTAGTCTAATAATTTCCTTTCTATAACAGAAGTGGGCTGTGTCTGATATTTTATTACTTTGAAATATTTTAAGATTAGGCTTCCCTTTTTATGGATAATAAGCTTATTTCTCTGCTGCTTTGTTTCAGACTCCACAGATCCTGCTGCTTTGGGTGATAAGTGTTTCCATGATGTTAAGCGCTTATTAGACCATAGGTGGCTCATGTATTTTTCATTGTTGCGTGTATTAGTCCTTTAAACAGTTTGGGAAATGAATTTTGGCAACAGAAATTTTGGGATTAGGTCAGCTAAGTTTGAGAGCTGATCGCAAGAAGCAAATTGCAGACTTGGAGCCTAGATTAGAAGTGAGAAACATAAGCTGTATCAGTGAACAAGAACTATTATGAAATAAACCAAAATCAGCTCCCTCACATTTATCCAGTAGATAAAAGGAGCACAAAATACTTACTCCTTTCTCTTTGAGGACATGGAAGAGAACCCGTTAGTTAATTCTTTCCTCTTCAGCTCGCCCATGCTTCTGTGCATGTGTAATTGCTGGCTGAAGAGCACTGTGTCAGCGAGCAAGCTGGTTTTAGCTGTCTCCTTTTAGCACTTCATTGGGATATTGTTTTCATATCCTCAGTCTTATTCCTTTGGAAATGGCAATTTATATAGCTGAGTCTGTGAGAGTTAGGAGGGCTTGGGTGTTAGGAGGGGTACCCTAGGCTCTACAGAACATGGGGTGACAATACCTGTGTTAAGTCTGGACAAAGTCTTTAGAAGTAGAAATAAGACAGCATTGGTATTTAATTGACCCATAAATGTAGTGGTCCATCTCTGTAAACAAACTGAAACTTCCCTTATTAAAACCTCAGGTTAATTATCTTTTATACAATTACTCCAAGGAAGTTTTTACAAAGCTTTCCTTGTTGGTAACTACTAAAAAGTTGCACCCATAGTAATTAAACTTGCAAGCACAGATCATCCTGACAGCATCTAAACCTTGGAAGGAACAAACTGACAGCCAAGTTCATGTCACCAGGTATCCCCCCCCTGCACCTTCCTTGGTTCCCTGCAGTACCTTTATGGTTTTCACAGATATCACTTGGTTAGGAGTTGCAAGAGGGCCCTGAGAGTATTCCCTTCATCTCTTATTCTCTTCTCACTTTTCTGTTTGATACACCTTGTTTCTAGAGGATGTTCCTCTAAAAATTAGGCATCTCTTTTGCCTTCCACAAACCATTTTATTTGCTGGCACACAGAAAAGACAGGCAGACCTGACAAGCCGGAAGACAACAATAGAGCTTGCCTAAGATTTATAAACTGCATGTTGATATTTGCATATTATTTACAGCAGAGGAGCAGTGGGCCTAATTAGAATCATTAGACAGTACTGTTACCTTGAAATTTCATAAAAATACCATTTTAGACAAAAGCAATAACTTTAGTTCTGGTAGAAAGAAGTGCTGTTCTTTATGCTCCTGAAAATAGAGAAGGGAGCCAATGAGCATAGGAAGCTGGCGATACCAATCAAAGAAAAAATCTGTATTGCTTTGAATATTCATCAGTACATGATTGGTATTTTCTGTGCTGTTTGTCAGAATGGTGAACCAAGAGTCTGTTTGGGAATACACAGATGCAGATCTGTAGACCTGAGGAAAACCTACACAGTGCCTAATGGATGTGTTGACTTTTTTTGGTATCACCAGTTGTTTGAATAACGAGTCTCACATTAATCATGTAGTTGTAGTAGAGATAGTGAACTCTTGAGATGTTTGTTAATCTTAAAGTTAAAAGAAGGCTAAAAGAACTGGATCTTCTCCTTTTTAAGTAAAATTCTCCAGTAAAAAAAAAAGTTGATCCAGTACCCTCAGTTTACTTTACATGTGAGCTGTGGTTTGATGCTTTTTGTCTGCTTCTGGGTTTCCTGGACATCTGAAATATTGACTAAGAGCTGTTAGTCATCATCACAGTAATTTGTTTACCACTCTAGAGTGGGTTCCTTCCCCACAGGTTATAGGTTATAGTTATAAGGTTATAGTCCTTCGTCAATTAAAATTAGATCAGATTATTAGAAACTACATTAGATGTTAGGAAAAGGTTCTTTACCCAGACAGTGGTTGGACGCTAGAACAGGGTCCCCAGGGAAGGGGTCACAGCACCAAGCCTGCTGGAGTTCAAAAAGCGTTTTAGCAGTGCTCTCAGGCACATGGTGTGACTTTAGGGGATGGTTCTGTGCAGGGGCAGGCGTTGGGCTTGATGATCCTTGTGGGTCCCTTCCAGTTTGTGGTATTCTATAACAGAGATTCTGTAATTAACTTCTCCAATGTGGGTCCTTCCCATGGACTGTAGTTCTTCAAGGACTGCTCCAGCATAGTCCCCCATGAGCCACAGCTGCCAGAAGATGTGCTGCTGTGTGGGCTCTCCAGAGTTTCCTTCAGGGCCGCTCCACTCGCTGTGATGTGGAGTTCTCCATGGACTACAGTGTGGATATCTGCTTGGGCACCGTAGGGGGAATCTCTTCTCTGCCACCTGCAGCACCTCCTCCCTCTTCTTTTTCTCTGACCTGGGTGTCTGCAGGACAGTTTCTTTCACATGTTCTCATTCAGCTTTTAAAGCTGCTGTGCAGTGTTTTTTACCCTTCCTTAACTACATCATCACAGAGACACCAGCAGTGGCCACTGATGGCCTCAGCTTTGGCCAGCGTTGGGTCTGTCAGAGCCAGCTCTGAGTGGCTGTGTCCAGCACAGGACAGCCCCACATCCTTTCTCAGAGAGGCCACCCCCACAGCACCTCCTGCTACTCAAACCGTGACACCTGCCCGCAGTCCAGGCTGGAAGCTAAATAGACAAAGTCTCCTATTGACCACATTAATACTCAGGTTTGTTAAAAGCAGTGTTAACTTCAGCTCCCAAAATGAGCCTCTGTTGTAATGACTGACATCTGCTGTGTACCATGTATACAGGGCTGTCAGGCTAATTTGAGATACAGCCATCTGGAGTTTACCTCAGTTATTTAATACTGCCCATTCCAAAAGGCCCTCGGGTCCATGGTGTGCATGGATCAGTCATTCTGCTTCTACGCAGCATGTGATTCTTCTGCAATTTGTTTGTCATTAAAACAAAAAATCGTGTTTATGTCAAGAAAGGTTCTCATCTCTTCTTTTTCACAGTAAAACAGCCTAAATATGCAGATGGGTATTTTTATATTAAAACATATAATAATGAGGGCTAGTGTAAAAATGGGTAGACCTCCACTGACCCCAAACCGTACAATTTACCTTTTCCCATTTTGCATGCAGTCTTTTGGAAACATTTTTACAATATGAATTTTGGATTTTCCATTTTATATTTTCAGCTGTCCTGGAAAATACTTTGCAGAAGTAAGCCATGAAATATTATTTAAATGTCTGTCATTTGAGCTTTCAAAAGAATGAATTCTGAATGTGAGTAACGATACTATTTACTCAAGCTGTGTCTCTCCTTAGAAGAAACATATATTACTCTAAAAAATTTAAATAGATCAGTTCTGCAATAATTCATGAGGTTTTCTTGAGAGTTTTAGCTGTAATTAAAGACACAGTCTATGTCATTATAAGTAGCATGATCTTTCAGCTCTTCAAATATGACACTAATGTAGAATGTAATAGTAATTTGTCAGTGTGCATGAAGAGGAACTATAATTTTACATTTAGCATTCAGCACATATACATTTTGACTACTGTGAATCTTAGTAATTTCTATTGCATTATGCTTTACAGTTTGGTAATAATTAAAAAAATTTGTCTAGAATTCATTTGGCATTGCTGCAGTGATGGTTGTTAGTACTTATGTAAGCAAAAACATCTATAATGTTAAAAGCAGAATTTTGTGCTAATTGGGATAACACTTTCTGTTCTAAAGGAAGCATTTATTCCTCCATATAGAGCAAATATAAATAAAGCTGAGGATGTTAAGTATTGCCTTTAATGGGTAAGGAAAATGTCATGCTGTGTGACTACTTACCAGAAGTTTTATTTCCTGGTATTCTTCCTGCTCCAAAAAGTCTCTTAACATTTCCCAGAGGCTTCACAGCTAGCACTTCAGCTAATAATTTTTGGATTTTGGTATCGCAGCCAGAATAATCATTTAGAAGCTCACAAATATGCTTCTAAAATGTCCCTCCCCTCCACTTCTCCAAGAGATATCACAAGGAAGTGATAATTTCCTGTCTATTGTGATGTTTCCTCATCCATTTTGTTTGTCAGGATTAGTATGTATAGAGCCATTCATAATGGGTATATACTGTGGTGCAGAAAGCACTGAGGGATCCGCCAGTGGCTTTTTCTGGTGCAAGAAGAGACCAGAGACCAGTGTATCTGCAGTGAAGGTGGGATCTGCTAAAATATATATACCAGTGTGCCAAAACCAATCCTAACCTGAGAAGCAAATTGTCATCTGAATACCTCAGATACCATTAAGAGTGCTGAAAGCGAAGGGTTTTTTTGAGGTCCACGTACCAGGGCGTAACGTGGCGCTGGCACTTGTGCTTTTCCTTTGTGCCAGTTTATCTTGTGTTTCTTTCTACAGTGGCATACTTTACCAGGGGTCACTCCTTTGCCCCGTGTTAGTAGTGTTCTATATATCATGCGTTAGGGCTGGTAAATTTACTTCAAAGATACTGAAAAGTGTTAAGTCTAGGGAGATTTGTACAGGGGAGGGGTTTTTGCCTCCCTTTGGTGCAGGTAATTTCGTCTTGCTGCAGGCCATGTGCACAAACCAGTAAATTTGAATATTCATTACAAGGCCATTGTAGTCAGTTTTTAAATCGGACTTAGGTGAGCTAACTCTTGCCTAGGGTGATCCTTCTGAGAACATCACGGGCATGTCAAAGACATGATTTGGCATGAGACTGCTGCATTGTATTCGTGCCAGCATGCTGCATGATATACAGAGGTACGTTTTTGAAAGGCTGCTGAAAAATGTCTTCTCAGTTTGGGCCTGCCCGTCTTGTTGCTGCAATGTTCTTGTTTCTGATTGTTGATCCCATAAATGCTTGTACCGGTTTCCCATGTTTGGTAGCTAAAGCAAGGTAGTGTTGTCAGGCTGTGCAGTTTAAATTGAAATTTGTTATAGGTCTGTTCGGAAAAGTCAGTTTAAATTGAAGCACTGAAGTGATTTAGTTCAACAATTCTGCTTGATCTCATTTCTTCCTTCTTGGTTGTCACTTGCCCTTGGGTTTAACAGAGAAATTAAACTTCCTGAGAGCCAGGAATGTCTGAGATTCATTTATTACTGTTTCATTTAAGCCTACTATCAAAGTTAAAGGGTTTATGTCCTTTTTGTACTGTATAGTTTGAAGATCTGAGATCTAAAATCTGGTCTGGTGTCACAGAATTGCAGAAGCTCACAGTCTGGAAGGGACCTCTGAAGAAAGTCCAACCCACCTGCTCAAAGCAGGGTTGGCTGGAGCAGATTGCTTAGGACCATGTCCGGTCAGGTTTTGAAAAGCTCCAAGGATGGAGACTCTGCAAATTTGCTTGGCAGCCTGATCTAGTGTTTGATCATTCTTCCAGCTGAAAAAAAGTAAAAAACATTTAGTGGCAACAAAGTAAGAACAAGTAGTTTTCTCATTGTCTGAAACCAAATATTTCTGTTGAATTGTTTTAATATATCCATGGTTGGTGCAGAAACTTCGAATTTGGCTGTTGTCTGTGCTGGATTCAGAGGTGTGCCTTAAGCTGCCCCACTAAATGGAAGTCCACTTCAGTTTGAGTGACTGTAAGTTTCTGAAAATTTTCATTTTCAAAACCTCCAAAGAACTTATTATGAGGTTACAGCCGAAAGATGAATGTTTTATTGCTGCTGGAAGTATTTGTTCCAGTTGACTTTCTGAAGGTACCGGCTATGCTCCAGAATATGCTAGCAGGTATCAGAATGGTAGGAAATTGGGGAAACAGTGCAAATACACATCAGCAAGCTTGACCATGAGTTGTTAAAGACCTGTTCAAAATATGCATTCAATGTAGATAGGGTGTATAGAGTTAAGTAGTTGTTAATGAAATGCTTTGAGCACTGAGCAAGGTGACAAAGCAGTTAACAAGGATGATTTTTTGAAAATTGCTGTTGTCAGAGGCACATTCATTTCAAATTAAGGAAGCAGTTAACATGAAGCAATTAATATGCTGTTATGTGTGCTATGTAAATTCAAACTGGGTTTTAGTTGCATTTACTTTGCATTTCTTTCCTGACAACAGCTAGGAGCTTCTCTCTTGAAAAAAAAAATAAGCTGTGTAAGTTGTATTTCTGCGATTTCCCGGTTTCTCCACTCACCAAATGAAAACACCAAATGTTGCAAATGACAGTTAGTCAGTCACAGCATTTAGTAGCACTTCTCCAAGTCTGCTACTTCTTGTTATACCTCTGCTCTGGAAAACACGTGTAATCTGCTGGTGGGAAACTACATGATTAAAAGTTTGTCTGTAGCTTTGCTTTAATTGAACCAAACTCAAACTTGGTGAAGTGCCTATAGGAATGGGGGGAGGTAGGACAATGGCAGAAATATCTTAAGGCTGAGAGTCGGATGTGAACATGCTCAGAAATGTCAGAATTGAAGTTGCACAGGTGACCTGGTCCAGGTCTTAGTGGTGTTTTTTTCTGTCCTAGCCAGTAATTGGGGCTCCTTATATGCTGATAGCTCCAGATCTTAGTTAAAGTAGAAGGAATTGTGTCTAGAGTATAAATCAATTGGTGAGTGGTAAGTTGTAGATTTTCACTTTGATTTTAGATGTCGCTGAATTAAGAGCTATAGTGGAAAGCATCAGCTCTTTTTTTAAGTAGCCAGGCTTTATAAATATGGTATTGACAAAGGCTACTACAATGTCAAGGCTCCTGCCTTTGTCCCAGGCATTTTGTTTACAAATGCTGATTTCAGCGTTTGGAAGCATCACATTCTTCCCAATCTTCGCTCCAGGAAGCTTGTTGAACTTAGGATGGGCAGGGAAAGGCAGCTAAATATTGCCAGACTTCTTGCCCTGATGTGCTGAGTGGAAGTATGCTGCGGGAGAATGTGGGATAAAGATTAAGTTTCTTAGTACTGGGAGACAACTTTGAAACAGTCCCTTAGCATACTCTGCTGTCGGCCTTCTTGAGGGTGTCAGAAGAGCTGGCCTTAAGCAGGCAATAGCATTCCTCTCTAAATACTGGTGACGTTTAGTTTTAACCTCCTCTCCTAATAAAATGCTTCTTTCTCTACTTCCAGTTTCTATTACAGGGTGAGATTATATAAAATACTAAAAAGTTCTGTCTTTTGTTGCTGCTTTGCGTGAAAATTTAAAATGTCAGCTCCTTCATTGTGAAGATACGTTCATTTTTCTCATATTAATATGCCTAGAAACAATTTTCTTTACTTTTTCCCTAATTCATGTTCCTTCTCCCTCTGTCTTCTTTCCATTTCTTCCTCTGATATATTTGCTTTTTTTTCAAGTTAGGTTTAAAAACACTGAGATTGGGTGTTGTCAGGCATAACAACAGTCAGGTTCAGTTCCCTGCTTTGGAAATACAAAACCTTAGAGGCCTTTGCTATCTCTCCTGTCAACAACTCATTAAACATAAGGGTTTTTGGGTTTTGTTTGGAGTTTTTTTCAGTATAGGGTAACTCTGGTCTGGTTTGTTCCTGTGGACTTGGCACACACTAGCAGTTACTAAGTATGGGTCTGCAGTGCGTTCTTTAGAAAACTTCCTGAAACATCTTTGTGATGCACTTCGGGATGGCTACAGCATATGCACAAAACTGCAGTAAGTCAGGATTATGATTACTTTGTAAGCCCTCTCCAGATGTAGAATAAAATGCTTATGTAGATACACCAGAGTTCAGAAGTATCAGAGACATCTTTGTCAGCCTGTCTTGTACAGCCCTCAAACTCTTCTAGGCCATTGAGCTAACCCAGACTTTTACAGTAATTGTATGGATTGGCATTGCCTTTGGCAGAAATAAGGAAAGGTGTTTCTATGTGTGGCCAAAGATACTTTCTTCTTCGAGGATTAGGTTTTTTCAGTCACTTTGCTTTTCATTCTGTTAATGCCAGATTTATTGTTCCTAATTCATTTGATCCTGCCACGCAATGTTTAATGCTGTTCTTTGTTATTAAAGCAGTCAAAGCTTTTTTAACAAATTGCAGACTGGCATCAGTATGAATTTGCTGGCCTTTGTGTATTGCATAAGCACAGCTGTGTGCTGCAGGTTGCAGTGTTGCTATTGCCCTTACTCCTTCGGTCTTTTCAGGTGTTTGCTAAGCAAACGGAGTATGGAGGTGCGATGAATCTTGCCATAGTTTTGAGGGCTGAAGACTTGGAGGAATGTCACCAGGTCCTGAATATATTCACCTTATCATCTTGCTTGCATGTATCATAGCTGTCAGGTGAACATGTTTTAAAAGCCCTGCTTCTCAGTACAGTCTTGTGAGAGGAAGACTGCCTTGAGCAGGGCCTTACTGCTGGTGACAGTAGTTTGAAGAACTGTATCTGTAACAAGGCAGTATATCAGTGGCCAGTGTTGTGTGACTATAGTTCAGGGTGTCTTAGATGTTTGGATGCAAAATCGCTATTTTTAGTATTTCTTCTGTTTGTATATATGTTCATGGTATCCAGTGAGGTTTGCTACACACCAAGGAAATATTTGTACACTTTAATTCACCTGGAGGATTCCTAATGTCTCTCTTGATATTAGAATAGTTCCTGTCTGTAAGTCTTCTTTGTCTTGTCCTGGACCAGCTCTGTCTTTTTCCTGTTTTATTTCTTTTCCCTGGCTGTCATAATCTCTAGAACAGCTTCTTTCTATGTTTCTAAGTACCTAGGTACTTTGCGAGAGTCTTGTCTGAAACAAGTCCTTATTTCTTCCCTTGTTTTCTTCCTCCTCCAGTGGTCTCCAGAGGGTCGAAGTATACCTCCCCTTGCTTGGCAATCAAGGAGAGGGAGGTTTGGAGTGAAAGAATTGAGTCTGTATCAGGTAGAAGTTGAAACAAGTGCTTTTCCTAGATTCTCAGAAGAGAAGAGCATTTGATACTTGATGCAAGTGCAGAAAGAGTCCAAATTTTCATAATTCACTATTCAGAGATGCTACTTGTTCCTACAGACTTCTGAGTGCTTTAGATAGACTGGTAGCTCTGTTATTGTGCTGCTCCACCACTATACAATGCACATGTAAAACATTTGAGGAAGGAAGGTTGTCTGTGGTGATAATGGCACCAGACAGAGCAATTGATTATGTGCTTGAGCTGAAGAGTAAGGCTTTTTTTTTTTTTTTTTTTTTTTTTTTTTTTTTTTTTTTTTGTGGTAAAGAAACATGATAGCTTGTCTTTGTAGCTGCAGTTCAACAAAGTGCATTTGACATGAGAATATCGAGGTCAGTAAGGCTGCTCACATGCATGCCTAAAGTTAAGCGTACTTTAGAGTGTTCTAACTGTATTATTTTGGGGACCTGGAATAGTCATTTTATCACCTAAGCTTCTCAGTAGTGGAAAAATATAAATAAAATTTGAAAAGTTCAAATTTTGAAAAGGAAAATAGCTGAATTAAGGTTGAAAGATTGAAGTTAAAGGATGCGAGTAAATGCAGAGTGAATTTATTTTTCATTTGTTTAAAATCATCTTGTTCCTACTTTGGTGGCCTAAGGGATCACAAATCCGACCTTAAGGATTCTTTTACACTGCCAGAGCAGAGTAAATTTTTTTTTTTCCGGAAGGGAGAAAGATGGCCCTTCAGTATAAACATGCAAAAGATGCAAGGACTAGTAAAGAACTGTGATGTACAAAAGGCTTTCTGGCCTGCTGCACATTTGGAGAAAGATGAATAAACTAAGGCTATAGTTGTATAATCCGGAAGCAGAATTCCCTAACCTTGTCTGGTTCAGTTCCTTCTATAGGCACAGACAAGGTGGTTATTGATGGCTCTGGATTACTTGTCTCTCCTTTGTCACATCACAACTATATGCATTTGATTGGTTCCACAATGTTTGGGGGTTTTTTTGTTTTGTTTTTTTTTTTTTTACCTTGCTGTTATAAGTCAGTTGAATGGCAGCCTTGATATTGCTGTGACTATTGTTGTAATCAGCCCTGCCAGAGCACTGCATGAACTGGCACTGAATGGAAGTTACTGGGAATAAGTAATTCAAACCACAGAGTAGCCTGCCCCGTTCTTTTGAGCTCAGTGGTTTGCTTTTTTTTTCAAGGATAACATGATTTGTCTGCCATTCAGGTTCTTTGTTGTTCTTACAATACCTGTATTAATCCTCACCTGAACTAATAATTCCCTAATTATCTGCATGGATAAGGTATCTCGTATTTTCCTTTTAACCATTGCATCAAAGATTTGTTTGGGTAATTTACCTTTCTGATGCTGTTACGTGTTGCATCTGTCATCTTTCCTTGAGAATTGTTTTTGACCTGTGTACTTGCTCTTGAGGTCAAGCATGATGATCTGCAGTTGCTTGAGTTGACATCCCCCCCTTAAAAGGAGGCACTGAACTAGCAACGTCACCTCTCATGGTGAATTTATGGCACTTTCTTGCCTGGTCTTCAATAAAAATGTTGTACTGGTTTCTTCATCTTTCTTGGGCAGTACACAGATAGGAATGTGTATGTTCAACTCTTTTACTTTTGTGATGTTGTGCAGTTTCCATATCTTCATAGTACTGTTTCTCTTTTGTCTCCACATTCTGTATTGCTGTCCTGATTAAAAACGGAGGTAAAGCTGGTGTGAAGAAAACCAGTGCTGCCAAGCAGAGAAGAAGGATGTTCTGTCTTCAGATAGTGTTCAAGGCAAGAATGAGTAAAACATTAAAACCACATTATTTCTTCACGAAGGAGTACGTCTTTTCTATCCATAAATTGCAAATGGTTGTCTGCAGCAATGAATTGTCTGTAGAGCTTCACAGGTGAAGCATCTCTGAAGAGGAAAATGAAGATGGCTGGATACTGGAATGAGCCAGGGGAAGCTGAAAAACTGACCGGTGGTTAATGGCTTCCTTTTTGGCAGAAGAGCAAAGTGTTATGTTCCAGAGAGAACAGCATGATTTTTCAGGGATTGGGAAAATACAGGCATGGAATTTTACTCTGTAAAAAGTACAAGCAGTGATTTGAGGCTTTTTGGAGTATGCAGGGAAGGGGACTGGTTATATAAATGTCTCAATATATAAGGACTATTTCAAATAATTTACAAACAAAAAAAATTCTCAAAGATATCTCCAGGAGACTGTTATTCATAGATAGTGTTCTTTTTTGTCAAGTATCTCTTCTTTGAATAGAAGCTTTATTCTGTGCAGTACTGCACTTCACACTGTATTGAGATAAGAGGACTGAGGCTATAATGTTTTCAAGCATTTATTTTGAAATGTTGTCATCAGAACATATTTTTAAATAGCTGCCTGTTCTGTAGGATAGACTTTTGAATGGCATGTTTCCTTTCTCAGGTCCTGTGTTTTTCTTTGGTCACCTGAAAAGTAAGCACTTTACTCTTTTGAAAGCATTCCCTTGTGTTTTGAAATTAGGCCTCCTGTATTTTCTGTTATTTCAGTAGCATTTTCAGTTCATAACCTAATTTGATTATTTATTTGCCATAGAACATCATGGTCCACATCCTTCTGTGCTCTGCAAATTTGTTTTTGCTTGCCTTTTAAGAATACAGTGTTGTTCTTGTCTGTTTGATGTTTATTTTGTATAATAGCAAGAATATTTTGGCATAAATTCAGAATTCAGATTATTCTTTCAATTTGGGCAGGCAAACATCTCTGTCCTTACACAGTAGCAAACTCATGGCAACTTTCATCTGACTGCCACCTTCAACAAAGTCATTACCTCTTGCCATGCGTATGTGTCTGGCATGGTCAACCCAGGTGATACAAGTGACTGGCAAGGCTGCTTCTGAGGAATAAACCTAGTAGACTGGATAGAGGAGCTTGTCTCTGTCTAAAAATTGAAAACCCTATGATGCATATCAGTACTTTTGAATACCTCTCAGATCCTCACATTGACCACTGTCAGCCCTTAAGTAGCAGCTTCTCATGACGAATGACTGATTCTGTGCAGTATCCTTTCATTTTCTATATGCAGTCTTCTTTAACTTTCAGGAAGGTAACATGGGAGGACGCATAAGTAACAAAAACCAAACATGGGGTGTCATCAAATCCAGGGAAGCTAGGCTATTTGTTTCTAAAAAGCTTTTGAATAGATTCATGTGGGCAGCTGGACTCCATAAAATATGCACGTTGCCTTTACGAGTTCTGTTCCTACAAACAGTGGAAAAAGGAAGGCAGAGTCTTGAGAATCTTCCTTCTGAATAGCTGAGAATTGAGAATCTATTTTTTAAATTAATAAAATCTAGCCTTTACTAATATTTTTATAAGTAATTTTGGGTGATCATATTATTCTTGCTACTTCATTATGTTAATAATTGCTACTCTAGGAGACTCTACTTAGAGGATTAAGCACCATGACTTCTGTAGCTGAGTACTGTTTTGCAATCACTGACTTGCCCAAAGTCATAAGGCAGTTTGGTTTGTGTTCTGCTCCTGCCTGAACTCCTGGTGTGCGCTTCCCTGGAGTGGTTGGCGCTCAGTACTCTGCTCAGGAGTGAGACAGGGTGTAGGCTGCACTGGCATCTTGACTTCCATCCGCTGTTCAATAGGGCAGTCAAGAGCTCGCTTCAGTGTATGGTCAGTCTGAATGAACCTTGTTCAGGACAGACATCCTGCTGTGGCCAGGCTGCTGCAGGAATGAATGCAGGGAGTCTACATTTCAGCTACCTTTGCCTGCAAGGTAAATTTCACGTGTTAAAGGCAATTTTGTGCTGAAATTGAACAGGTAGTCTGGTGCTGACTGCTGCCAGTTAGCAGAACCATCCAAAAACCTGGGTGTCCATTTTGCAGTTGTAGAGAAACTTAGTTTTTTGTTCTTGTTAAGCTAGTGTCTTGTTAAAAATGTGGTCAAAGCAGACCTGTGTGAGAAGACATTATTTTCTCAGGAATATACTATTTCATATGTGTCTCTGCTGGTTAGTCTCTCGTTATCTATTGCCCTGGAAGTGAAGGATTTGTTCTGTCTGACAGAACAGAGAAAAATAACCTTTCCTTTGAAAGGAGGTGTGCAGATTCTATTTATAGCAGTCATAGCCAAAAATCTTTTGTGAGCAGCCTTTCCAGTAGAGAAAGACTATTTCTTTCCTATACGCACAAGAAAAAAGAGTTTTTTATAAAATTAGGGGGATGTCAAGAGCAAAAACCCAAACCAGCATTATATGTAAGTACAAGATTAAATATGATACTTGTCTAAGAATGGAGAGAATAACATTTCTGTGTTTGCATTGCTGATCTTCCCTACAAATTTAAAAGGTAAGTCTTTTAAGTGATGCTTTTTCAAATGGTGCATTATCCTCAGGGAGCTGGATGAGAACTCTGATCAGTGTTGTAGAAATTGTTGGTCTAATTATCCAGTAAATCTTCCTTCCATGGATCTCTCTTCTCTTGAAATCATATTGAGCTATGCAGGGAAACCTGTTTCTGCTCACTGGCAGGGCAAATGTGGCTTCATCTCCAGAATCTGCCTGCTTTTGTCTGCCTGCACTGCTGCAAGATGGTAGATAAGTGTTTTTCTCCTGAAGAGCTAGCAGATCAGAAGGAAAATAATTTCTGACTTGCGTGCATTGTGGCTTCTTACCGTATGTGGCTGTAATTTCTGTATAGGATATTCTGTCTTTGCTAAGGCTGGGGGCAGCATCTTGGAGAAGGTAAGAAAAAGAGGAAGGAAAAGAGGAATGTGACTGTTTGTTGAGACCCTTCTTAGCTGCTGGTTAGGAATCCCCCTGCCCAAAATCTAAAAGTATCATACTTTTAAGTGTGGTTTGAGTTTCTAAAGGACATCACTGAGGGAAATTTTCTTGTGAAGTGCCATCTGTATGCTCAAGAATTATGTAGGCTTCCATATCTAAGCATAACCTTCTATTTGGGCCAAAATGGTAAATATAAAAACTGTCTGTCTGACAAAAACTAGAGGCAGAGTGACATCTTAGGCTGTTGGACTCCTAGAGAGCCCTCTGCCCAGGGTCAGGACTGCTGGCGTGACTGTTGAAGGGAAAAAGAGAAGCCAGAAAGCTTTTTGTACTCCCTTGCTTTGAGTATTTCCTTGCCTGTTCCTTTCCTTGTGTCCTTTATCTAAATCCAAAACCATTTTGACTGCAGTAAAGGGTGTTATGGCTGGAACTGTTTTAATGGCACAGCGTGATCCAGCAAGAGCTGTCCTTTCTGTGGGCGTTTGTTCTTCCTCCCTGCAGTTTTCGTTGTGCTGCTCCCTGAAGACAGACCCAGTTCTCTTATAACTTGTCTTTGCTCTGCTGAGGGGTGCTTAGAGGATGGCAAAAAGGAGAGTCAGCATCAGGAAGCAAGTTCTGTCAGTAATAATCTCACCATTTCCTGCATCAGTAACTGGGCTTTTATAGAAAGGGATAAGCAGGAATCCTAAACTGGTGTTGGGGAAGGTACAGTATGATTTCTCCTTGATGGTATGTGCTCTCTGGGAGGAGTGGTAATACTGAGTTAGCTCATGCCCAGCTAACACACCTAGGGCATAGTAGAGAGAACTTGTGTTAGCTGTTAGCTCTTGTATGGTCTTTTCTTTTGGGATAAATGGAGATGTAAAATACTATTTTTTTGAAAGATAATGAGCTGTGTCTTAGAATAACTTTGAAATAAAACCATTGGACAAATAGACTGGTTAAGGAACTGCTGGTAATCACATTACCTAGCAAGATCAGTTAAACGTATTTTCTTTAGTATATTTAAGATCATTAATGGTTGTCCTGAATGAGGAATGTAGGAATACTTCCTGGCCAATTATATTTTGAATTATTTGAGGTAAGCAGAGTCTTGAAATCTAGTGAGGTTTCTGAAAGTGAGTGGAAAGGGAAAGAAGTATTTTTTCCTACTTCATTCAGAACACAATAGAACCACCTTTTAGTGCAGGTTTACACAGAAACCTGCAGAGCTGTCACGCTGAGAGTACATGCAGTTTATGTATTTCCATTCTGTCCAGCAACAGAAGGAGCACCTTTTTTGGAAGATGCTTTATTTGTGGATATACCTGTGACAGTAAAGTCCTTTGCTTAGTTTTCCAGTAGCAGTAAAGTGTGTGTGGTGTATCAACAGTTTCCATTTGGACAGAACTGATGACTGGTATCCATAATCACCTTGTATATGGTGTGTCTTGAACAGGCAGCCCTGTATTACATCTGATGAAACTTGCTGTGCGTGAATGAAAGTTGAAGAAAGAATGCTCTCCTTATAATGACAGCAGTCTGGTAAACTAAAACTGTTTAATTAACGAGTTACTATCTCTTTCCTTCTCTCAGACTTCTTTTTTCCTGTAGTGCTATTTTGTTTCCAGTCCTTATAATGAACTATTTAGTCATTTAAGGTAATAAACTATTCTTTTGAAGAAATCATATGTGCAATCCTGTTACCTCTGAGGAGCAGCTGAGGAATTTGAGTTTGTATAGTTTGAAGAAAAGGGGGCTGAGGGATGCTCTCACTGCTCTCTCTAGTTTCCTGAGGAGGGGAGGTGGACACAGAGGTGCTGAGCTCTTCTCCCTGGGATCCAATGACAGGAAGCATAGGAATGCTTCAAAGGTGTGCCGGGGAGGTTTGTAGATTGCATGTTAGGTGTCATTTCTTCACTGAGAGGGTGGTCATACACTGGAACAGGCTTCTACAAGATGTGGTCAATGCCCCAAGCCTGTCACAGCATAAGAGGCATTTGGACAATGCTCTTAACCACAAGCTTTAGCTTTTGGTCAGCCCTGAAGTGGTCAGACAGTTGAACTACATGATCACTGTAGGTTCCTTCAAACTGAAGTAGTCTGTTCTATTGTGCTTTTAATCAGTAAAGCATTTAAATCAGTGAGGTTGATATAAGGCACTGAAAATGTTTACAGAATTTGAGTTGTATGCAACTTGTAAATAACGTAACCGTTCTCAGATAGACCTCCAGGACATTGGCAGTAGATATTGTTACTGCTGTATTTCCATCTTGTGGTATGTTATTCCAACAGGAATAGCAGAAAGTTTTTGAGTGTAGATAGAAAATTCATTTTTTCCCCAACTGGTGTTTTAATAGTTATTTTTTAGTGAGGATAACAGTTTGCAGATTTAGGTTTCAACCGTTTTCCATAAATGGCAGCTTTCTTTCGTCTTAGAACACACCCTTAGTCACATTAGGGCACAGAGCTGCTCTTTGCCTGAGTGAATATGCAGAGACCTCACCGTGGCTCAGATCAGACGAAGCTTGAGTTGAGTTACTGTGACTGATCACTGCTACTGCAAACGTCTTCACAAAAGGTGTTAAAAGAAAACTTTTAAAAATGAGACAAAACAAATTGAACCATTTTATTCAAGTATATAATATCTGTATCATAAAATCCGATGGAGATGATAAGGGAGGGGAAGGGTGTTCCAAGTTAAGCAGCTGGTCTTTGCTTTGGAATACCAGCATCAGTCTTTCATATCAATCCACATATCCTGTTTCCAGTCCTGCTATTGTCTTCTTTCTCTCCCTGGTTTGTACCAAACTTTCCCTTATCTTCCAACTGTGTTTTGACTCTTAGCTGGCAAATAAAAACCTATGAGGAGGGAAAGTTTGCCCACAGCAGCAAGGCAAATGGGTTACTTTTGGGGAGTTATTTTGTTACCGTCTTTTTGTTAAATAGAAATGCATATTTTCCAAAATGTTTCAACTGAACCGTTGACAGATTAGTTTTGTGTTTGGCATGGCAAAGTTGTTCATTGTAACAAAATCTATTACCTCCGTTTTGTTATTTTTTTTGTAAGGACTTATTTGCTGTACTTTGTTTAAGTGTTGCATAAATACGTGTTGGCTCTTTTATTGCTGTGTGTTTGACAGGTTTGCCCCATTTCCTCCAGTTATAAAGGAGTTCCTCCCTTCTGCTCACTCCTCTGGGGCCCAGCAGGCAAAGGAAATGTTTCGTATTTTTGTCTAGGAGCTAGAGGAGTGATTTAACTGGATTTGAGTTCCTTCCAGGATATGTGCTGCAGGGCAAGCGTGGCAACGCACGTGCATTTTTTATGAGATGGCAGCCTGTGTTTTCTCAAGCTTGTAGAGTAAGTTTAGATACACAGGGCAGTTTCAGACGTACAGAGGAAGGATTGTACTGTTCAGTTAAAAAAAAAACTTTGACACATATGTGCATTTTATGTCTCCTGTTCATTTTCTGTCAAACATTAAAAACCCCCACTTCTTTAAATCTGTACAATTTGTTAGTACAAAATCTGCCTTGTTTGCTATAGCTAAGAGAATATAGATTTTTTGGTTAAAATAAATGCTTCAGTTTTAAATCCAGCTATGGATTTTCAGACACACTGTCCCCAGCTTGCTAGCATGTTTTATCTACAACAGAAAAATTGGAGAGACTACAAAATTTAGTCTGCCCGTATTTACTCTGGAGTTCTTTTCAGAGAGAGATGAGATGATGGAGCATAATTTTGGAGCTTGCCTTTATACAGTATGGCTTTCCTGAGGGTTACATTTTATATTTTTCTTGCTAGTTTTCTTCCATACTTTGTGTCAGTTATGACAGGTGTTTCTGTGGTTTCTCTTTAAAGAATATTCTGGGGAATGGAATAATTTACTTTATTTGTGGATATTGTTTGGAAAGAGAGGGGAGGGAGCTGGCTTTTGAAAAGGATGCAGTAATATGAGAGCAGCTTGGCTATCTGTTCACCTCTACTGTACTCAAATCATTGACAAAGAGAGTTTCTTAGTCCTTTGTTTTCCTCCAGAAAGTTTTCCTAGAAATGCTGGAGAGAAAATGCATATCCAGGCATATTACAGAAATGAGAAAGTAATTGTGGCTGAAAAATGGAACAGTTTTAGTAGTTATTAATATTGAGCATGGCCGAAGTAGTGGGAATTACAGTGGATGATTGTTTTTGCTGATAGCTGGAATTAATATGAGAAATGAAAGGGAGAGCCATGGGAATGTTGCCTTTGCAGTAGGCATGAAGAGGTGGGTAATGGGGAAGGAAAAAAACCTGTCAGACTTCTTTTTCCATATGTAATTTCACAAAAGATGTCATGAGTATTGAACTTTGGTGAAAAGATGAGCCTCAACCTCTTCAGTTTTTCCATCAAAACACCAATGTGTTTTGAGTTGCTGAAGGTTTGGGTTTTCTTCTCGGTCATTTGACTTGATATTCTGCAATCTTTTTAACTTTCTCAATCTCAGTCTGAAGATGTGATAGATGAGAGTGGTGGTGTCTTCGAGATAAGTACAGCATTCTGAAATAGTACAGCTGTAGTGAAAATACTAATCTTATCACACTAAGAATAAAGAATGGACTTGTGTGTGGTGTTTATATGAGTAGCATGCACTGGTATGGAAAAATGGAACTACTTGTACAGGTCTTCTAAAGAGAACAGATTCTAGAATGTTTGTCAGATTTATTATTTCAGAAGAAACTGTATTATAGGGTGTGGTAGCATTGTTGAGAGTAAAATGATTTATATGGATTACCACATAATGGGTGGTTGTCGGTTTTTTTCAGGTTGGGGAGTTTTTTTGTTGCTGCTTCGGGTTGTTATGGGCTTGGGGTTTGTTCCTGTTATTATTATCGCTATCATTATTAGCGTTATTGTTTTGCAGTGTGATGTGTTGTGTCCTTTTTTCTACACATTCAGGAAAATTCTTCTGACTGCTGTGATATGACTTAGCTTCATCTTTCTATCTAATGATTTTAAGAGTTAAGAAACTTGAAATTCTCTGTCAAAGAGACTTTTTTAATCTTCCTGCTACTGTATTGGAAATCCAGTAACATTGTTTTAACAAGTAGATCAGCACCACTGCAAAGAGGCCTCCTGAGAAACAGAATCATTACGTGCCAAATGTGAACTTACTGGTGCTGTAACTGCACATGCGCTGAAGACCCATTTTGATACACCACCTAATCCTTCTTAGTGACCAAACCCCTGATGTAGAATGTGTGTAATTTATGCCTAGATATGAAGACATCATGTGGTAACTGCTGTATCTTGTATATGCTTATGTAATAGATGTGCTTTGAACTGATGGCTTAATAGACAAGAATCTCTTCTATCACTTAAGACCCTGGCAGAGGTTTTGCCAATCTGCACTATATAAAGCTGCAGATTTTTTGATGTAGTGCTTTCTGCCAGGCCTTAGAAGAGGCTGTTTTCTCTAGAGCAGTAAATCAGAAATGCTCTGCATTTGAGCTCTGTCCACTTAACTGAAAGATGTTCCAGGTAGGATGCTGCTAGCTCAGTGGTTTGGTAGAGTTAATAGCCAAAACCAAATGATGTTTGCTTATTTCTTTTACTTCCACACCCCTCTGTAAAACATATCACTGAAAGACTTCACTATTAGCTGAGTAGTTTTCAACTTTTAAATTTCAGTTACAAATGTCTAATTTGAGTCCACATGCACAGTGCCTGACTCATCTCGTAGAAGAGGCAGAGTCAAGGCACCAAACCTTTCCTCCTTGGTAACATTGCTCCTTGCTGGAACTTATTCTTGAAGGCATTATCTTCTGAGTTGCTTTTGTCACCTGCATATACTAGCGTTGCTTTGGTGTTTTTCATCCATGACAAGAGCTGAGAATTAGGATCTTACTGTGTTCCTGGTTGAGCCTATTAGACAGCTTATAAAATCAGCCCATTTACTTGTGTGAGACTGCTGAGCAGAGAAGTGCAAGAGGCATAAAGAAATTAACCCTAAACAAGTGGGAAGTAAAGTATAATGTAATTGTTAATAAAACCTGAAATTGTTTTTTTTTTCTCGTTCTTTATTCTCATGTGTTTCTCAGAGTACTTAGTTATAAATGCCTTTCCCCAAATGATATCATTTTAACTTATCTTTGTTTTTTCATTGACTTTTTTTTTAGGCAGTTATTCCCACACCCTTGTGCTATTTGGATGGTTGAAAACCTTCTTGCTCTGATTTAACTCCATATTTTCATTTTACCTGCTGCTTTACATATAATAAAAGCTAAATGGGGAAGAAGGAATTGATGAGTATTTTAGTGGTATGATTGGACTCTTCCAAAAGCAGTCATGTTGAAAATAAAATTTGAGTTTGCTAAAAAAATTACGTTTTAAAAACCCCCAAACCGAAAAAACTCATCCTGTCCCAACAACCCTCATAGTCTGTCACAAGCACAAAAAGCCTTGTGCTCTGATTATCACTTGAATGTTTGTTTAAATACTTAAATATTACTGCAAAGACCTCAGAGGATTAAAAAGGATGGTGTATGTGGATGTGTGTCATTGGTCACTTATAGGTCTGTGAAGTCCTGGAGTGTCAGGGAAAAGGTGTATTTTAATTCACTTCTATGGAGTTTATTTCTTTGCTAAACTCTGGATTCTGGTCCATGGGTTGCTTTCTTTGTAGCAGTAGCAGCCCAAATATAGAGTTTCTATTCCCCTCCCTCTTGTTGCAGCACCATCCTTGTTCAAGGTCTTCATTCTCAGGGACTTGTTTGGGTTCCTGGCCATGGACTGAGCTGGATGAAGTAACAAATCTGATGGAAAAGCAAGTTCTCAACCCTCCCAGATGCATCAGGACTCTGTTGTTTTCCCAATAGCCCCATGCATTCCTGTGCTAGCCGAGTATATTGTTTGAAAGGCAGCAGAAACACTTTCAGATGAGGAAAAATGAGAGATTTTGATACCTGCTTTCTCTGCCGCTCTGATGGAGAGCCCACGTGCTCTGTGTTGCTGGGTAATTGTAAATACTTGTTTGGAAAAAAAAAAAAGGAAGAAAAATCTGCTGGACTGTTCACAAAGATTTTGTCAATCTTCTCATGGGATGTCTGTTTTCAAGAATGGAAGTTCAGGTTTTCAGGGCAGGCAACCAGTAACGAGTGTTAGGTCTGCACATGCTCAAAAGTCAAATGTAGAGCTGCCATGTTTTCTAATGGAGCAAGATTTCACCCCTGACTTCCAGTGGTGCTAGACCTGAGAGAGCTGCCAAGAGAGAACAAGAGGTGCTGAGGAGATTGCCATGAAACTTAAGCAGTTGAGCTCAGTGAGACCAAACACTGGCACAGGTTGCCCAGAGAAGTGGTGGATTCTCCATCCTTGGGGAGATGTAAAAGCCACCTGCACACAGTCCTGAGCAGGCTGCTCTAGGTGACCCTGCTTGAGTAGAAAGGTTGGATGAGAGACCTCCAGAGGTCCCTTCAATCTCAAACGTTCTGTGATTCTGTGATACTCATGAATTTTCCTTCCCCAGCCTGTCGCCGTGGTTGCACATTCATCAGGCTCGTGTTCTTTTGTCACATCATTGGCTAGTGTAAAAATTTTCACTGTTTATAAGTATTCTGGGGATTTAAATTTATAATTGTGATTCCATATGATGTACAACTTCACATGGGAAAACCTCTTTCATTTTTCAGTGTGGTTGAGAATATTTTAATCCTTTTTGTTCCCATTATATGCTGTCATTGGATAATAATGGCTTGGTTTAATTTGTGTGATGTTAATTTTTAGGAAATTGTCTTCACTGTGGAAAGCTGACACATGGTAGTATGGTAAAGCAAAACCTGTTTTGTCTGGCTTGACATGTTAGATCCGGCTGGTGTCTGTATTAGCTGATTTGTATGGAGGGATAGGAAAGGAATTCACCTTGGTTTTGAGTGTAGATGCATTGAGAAAGCACTGTTGATTTATGCCATGCATTCAGATAGGTTTTTCAGCTTTCAGTATTCAGTTGAAATTTCAAGACTTTTGCGAGAGAGTGAAATAGGGTTATTTATCTGTAAAGATTGATTCATTATGTTAATTTTTCCCAGCTTCCAGCTACTAATCTGCTCAACCACCAGGTGCAAGCAGCCACTGATGTCTGATAGCTAATAAGCATTTGCTGCTGATAAGTTACTGCAGAATGCAGCTAGGGCCAGACACAGCAGTGACAGTGTAGCAGCAGCTGATCAGAAGTCTTGGAGGTAACTGGTTTTCTCCTGGGAGGGTGACAGAAAGCGAGCTAGTTAGTTGCCTAATGGTAGCTGTGATTTGAGACACTGATTATCTGTGGTTACCGGTGGTGACTTTCTAGTTCCAGCATAAATGGAGCAGCACTGGTGTGATCTGGAGCTGGGCTCAAGTAGAGAACTTCATGGTTTAAAGAATGCTGAGCAAGCTGTAGGCAATGAACTTGATCAGATGCAGTGAATACCAGACCCTGGGTGGTTTCTGCTTGCCTCCCAGCTTTTGTCTGACAAGAAAGGAACAGGGACATTGCTTTGCCTATAGTGTTCTCTGCTCCCCATTTCACACCTTGTCTTTGCCTTAAGAAATTCCCAGGCCAGCTATCTCTGGGCTACCCAGCATGCAAATGCCCTTTTACAAAACTATAAATTCTAACCTGCCCTGAAGAGCTCTTTAAGAGATAATATTAGCTTAGTAAAAGTCAATTTGACATTCTTTGAACAGAACTATTATGTGAGGTTGATGGTCCTGTATTCCTGTATTTCTTCTTAGAACTTGAAATTCATCGCTGCCCATGCACGCATGGTTTGTTTGCAAATGCTTGCAAATGAATATTTTATTAGGTAGCTGTGGCCAATTGCTGCAGGACGGCCTTTGATGAGCTGCGTAGCCAAGCAGCGTTAGCTGTGTTGGCAGAGCCCTCTGGTGGGAACACAGCCTGTGCCAGCAGCAGTCGGTCTTGCAGCCAGTGCCACCCGATTCTCCCAAATACCATCAGCCAGACCTCTCTCGGCTCTGTGGTATCCCACCAGCTTGCTGCTCTAGTGGCCAAGGGGGTCCTCTTCATCCCACAGAGCCTGTGGAGCTCACTTGACCT